>JBAMBL010003208.1:0-82944 GCA_037043405.1 Drosophila subquinaria | reverse complement strand
AATTGGAAGACACACTGCCGGTTCTACAATTGCGAGGAGGAATGTAGTTTTCTAGGGAAACATGTCCTACCGAAGGAGGACATAGCAGACCTCAACCCGGTAAAAATCCTCGACTTCGTGCGAGAACTATGGTTGATAGATGAGCCATAGGCTCAGAAGGGGGCACAATAGATCCAAATGGTTGCAGTGCAGATTTCCCCATTACAATAATAATAATAACATAAACGGACTACACTCCGGAAAAATTCTGAAATTGTAGCAACACTCTCTTGTTTTTGAGTCAGTAATACTGACATAAACAGAAAACAAAAACAAATTGTTATTGCAATAACAATGCCGATGGTATTTGCACAATAACGACGGCAACAACAACACACAAAGGGCTAGATAAGCTTCACAGCTATTTTTTCACTTTTAAGACCTAGAATTAACAACTGGTTCCGGCTTCTCAAAACTGACATTTGGCTGAGATCGCTGGTCAAGTCAGCACAACGTTACTGATGATAGAGATTGGCATCTCTTGAAACAGCTGTATACCGAGCCATGCTCCTTGCGTTCTGCAAGTGTTTTGTCTGTTGTTGTTTGTTGGTGTCTTATAGACATTACTAGACCTCAAGCTAACTAAAACTTACTTCTGGTTTCTAAAACTGTTTCTCCACTGTCCTGCCTACAAATGCTACTTTTCAACACGACTAATGCAATTGCTAAGTTGCAGCTTCTTACTAAATTATTTTTTTTCGTTTGTTAATTCCAAACGTAAGTCCTCACGTCTTCCTTCTTCTATTTTCCTTGGCTCTGAAAAAGCAGGCAATGACTCAGCTGCTGCTGATCTATTTGCAACACTTTTTCAATCCAACTATTCTCCCATTCTAACAGCTAATTCTCCATATCCCTATAGTATTATTTCTTCTTCTTCTATTATTTTTTCTCCCCTAATCTCCGAATCCTCTCTATTATCTGCTATTAGGTCCATTAAAGTTTCTCACTTCCCTGGACCTGATAATATCCCAAGTTGTGTCGGTCTACTACAACCAACTTGTTGGAATTTTCATGCATTCATAACATTCTCGCATACTAATGTATGCGGACGATGTAAATCTTATTCTATCTTTTTTGGTCGAAAGAATTTAACTACCAACTTTCACTACCAAACTCCTATATTAATCCCTAGTACGTCCTACTCTGGAATTTTTCTCCTGTATATGGTCCCCTCAATATCTGAACAATGTTTTTTGTATTGAGTCGATACAGAAGCAATTTCTTCTCTTTGCTCTACGTAGTTTATATTGGGATCCCAATCTTCGCTTACCATCTTATTCCAGTAGACTTTTACTAATAAACCTTCCTTCACTATCTGATCGTTGAAAAATTCTTAGTGTAGTTTTTATACATAAACTAATTAATGGCGATATAGATTCTTCTTTTCTTTTAAGTCGTCTTAACTTCTCTGTTTCGTGTAGACCTACTAGAACCTTTTTTCCATTATCTCTTCCTATTTGCACCACTGATTATGCTTTGCACAATCCATTTCGTGTTTTAGGCACCTGCTATAACTCACTTTTTCATGTGTTCTCTTTAGAACACTCTCTGTCTTATATTAAGCATTCTATTCTCTGTCACCTTAGGTCTACTTCTGGCCAACTCTAACTGGGTATATTGCACCTCAATTCTGTCTTATCCTATTCTTAATCTTCCTCATATTCTCATTTATTGTTTCGATCTTAATACTTCTGTCCTTACACTATTTTTTGACCTCCTATCTCTTTATATTTCCTATGAAATTTGCAACCAACCCCAGCTGTGAACAGGGGCATCACTGCGGACTGCAGTCCGCGCTAGTGACGAAAGCAGCACGAAGGGTGCGAAGGCGACTAGCATATGGGCATTTCCACAGAAAGGTCCACCGCGGCCAAAAACGTAAAATTGATCAAAAATTCACATCTTTTGAAATTCTCTTCCAGAAATGTATTTAAGTTATTTATTTAAGCAATATACACTGGAAAAAATTCAATAGGATGAACATATAGATTCTACATTGGAATAAATTCACTTTTTCATATTTATGTCAATTTTCTTAAAAATTGACTTCCAAAATGGACCGTTTGTATTTTAATGATTACACTTAGTAGGACAGTAAAATTGTAACATGAACCATTTTAATTCAAAGAAATATATTGAAAATTTAATTTAAATAAGTTTTTCGGGCTGTTTTGGACATATAATTTTTAAATAGAGAGACAGAAAGAACATTAAAAAGTGATGGTAAAAAATGTCCCGTGCGCGATGTGCCGTGCGAATTTACGTCAAATTGAATTTAAAAAAAAGTGCAAGTCATCTTTGAAAAAAATCATAACCATTTTTAAGAGGCATCAATGCACAAGAGTTAAAAATAAGTTGCATTAAAATATTGCCTCTGGATTCGCTGAAATTGGCGTTTGAATTGGTTGACCTCACAAGTCACTTCCGTTTTGTGTCCCGTGCGAATCACTTGAATTTTTCTATTATTTTTAAAATGAAAAATTACCCAAAATCACTCTTTGCACCAATGAAAGAGCTAATCAAATGCTATATGTTAAGCCCTTCATCAGAAAACAAAACCTTTTCCTTTTTACCGTTTTTTTACTTTGAATGTGTACGAATGTCCCGTGCGCGAGTATGGAAATGCCCATATATACACTGTTCGACTGTTCGATCAGGTCGAGTTATATACCGATCGAAAGGTATCAATTTAACTTACAAGTGTGCATACTAAGACTTTTGAAAACTCACCTAGTTCGTGAGATAAACAGGTGAAAGTGGGAGGGGAAAAATTTTAATGATTGGAGCTAATGGGGCCGCTGGAGCCTTTCTAAATTTTTTTTTAAATTTTTTTACTATTCTGATCAAAAATACGCGTCGAATGAAACCTCGATCATCAAAATCCAACTACTGGTTCAAAAGATAATTAATTTTGAAATTTTTAGGGGCCTTCCGAAATTGAGATGAAAAGTCAGTCTGTTTGTTTGTTTGTTTGTTAGTATCAAAGCGTTGATTTAGCTTAAATGTTTGAATGAGGACTTGTTCCCGCTCAAAAATATAGAAACGTTTGTTCTACGACTTTTTCGAAAAATCGCTAGTTTAGCGGGAAATCGCTAAAACCCGCTAAAATTAAAAACCCCCTTAGTGTCCAAACCATAGAAACTACAGATATGATCTATAAGTCGTTGGAAAGGTATTTTAAAGGGCTCTTAAGCATACCTTCAAACTTTTTTTCTAAAGTACATAGGTAAAAAGCTACAGGTGAAATAAGGTAATTTTTTTTCCACATTTTGGCGATTTTCAAAAAAACGCCGCTAACGATTTTTTTTAATTTGCAATATATTTGAGCTTGTAAAGTTCACGTTTTTTGACATATGACACACAAAATTTTACCGATAGGTTTGGAAGATATAACCTATTAACTGCATATATACGTTTTACTTTGAATTGGAATAGGGCAGCAGCAACAAAGTGTCAGAGCAGCCAGTTTCTTTGTTTGGATTAAATCGTTGATTTAGCTTAAAAGTTTGAATGAGAACTTGTTCCCGATCAAAAATCTAGAAACGTTTGTTCTACGACTTTTTCGTAAAATCGCTAGTTTAGCGGGAAATCGCTAAAACCCGAAAAAATTAAAGTGTCCCCCATAGTGTCCAAACCATGGAAGCTACAGATATGATCTATATGTCGTTAGAAAGGTATATTTTGAAGGACTCTTAAGCATACCTACAAACTTTTTTTCTTAAGTACACAGGTAAAAAGCTACATGTGAAATAAGGTAATTTTTTTCATATTTTGGCGGTTTTCGAGAAAACGTCGCTAACGATAATTTTCAATATGTTTGAGCTTGTAAAATTTCGCTTTTTTTTGATATATCGTACATAAATTTTTGTTGGTTGGCTTGAAAGATATTACCAGTTTTCTAAATATGTGAACTGAAATATATAAACAGCAACTGAGTGTCATAGCAGCCAGAGTTGAAGAGTGCTGATAGCTTTTGAGCTGGGCATGTGTGTTTGTAAAGGGGACCAGTGCTCCCAGACAGTTTGTTTTAGATGTACAAACAATAAACAAAGTCGACAAAACTATGCTGTCAAAAAATATTGCAATTTCAAAATTTCTGATGTCTTATTCATTATATTATTCGTCACAAAATTGGATATCAGAAATTTTGGGGCATGAAAATGTTTTCGTAATTAGTCTTTTACCTCTTAAGAGATTTTTTTTATGGGATATTATGTAAACTCTAATTTTCTATTAATGTTAACATTTGTATATTTTTTAAGTGAATTTCTGTTTTTGTTATATATGAAAATAAGTCTTTATTAATGAAAAACAATCAACAAATTATTTTATAAAAGCAGCTTTTTTCTTGACATTTTTCCCTGGGATTCCGCTTTATTTTGCTTTTTTTTTTCGTTGATCCAGCTTTTTATGCTCGGAAAAAAATGACATCACTGAATGGAATCCCAGAGACATCGGCAAAAGCCGAACCCACTTTTCAATAAAAACCCAGAGCGGCTGAGCATAGCTGAGAGAGAGCGCACAGAAAAATGTTCAGTCTTGGATAGGCACCAGAACGATGAGCACGCTCTGTGTCGCTCTCTCGCTCATTATCGTTTCAGTGTGTGAACATGCGCACGCTTCTTAGTGTGCGTGTATGTACACATACACAACAGCGCTTTTGCAATGCGGGCTCGATCACCCGATACCATGTTTTAAATAAAAACTTTTTTTTTATATTCTTTCCTTTCTGCTATTTTTATACGTAAATATTGCATATTATAATCGGAAACAAATTCGAGAGGCGTCATGTACGATTTTTGCTATATATATAAAACTCTTTGTCCTGACTCACTGACTGACTGACTGACTGAATGAGAATAAGATATAGAAAGCTGAAATTTTCACACAAAATAGGTGAGATAATTTCATCGTGCAATAAGACGGCGTTTTGCGAAATTCGACCTGTAAGTGGGTCAAAATCAAGGTCAAAGGTCACAGAATTGCTTAGTATGAAAAACTATTTTGTTTCTTAAGATATCTCAACCAAACTCACAGATTGTATGTTTGGGACTGTCCTTACATTCTGATCAAATTTGGTCAAAGTCGGATTACTATATCATATAGCTGCCATAGGAACAATCGGATGCAAAATAACCTTTAGTATGAAAAACTTTTTTGTTTCTTAAGATATCTCAACCAAACTCACAGATTGTATGTTTGGGGCTGTTTCTAACATTCTGGCCAACTTTGGTCAAAGTCGGGTGACTATATCATATAGCTGCCATAGGAACAATCGGATGCAAAATAACCTTTAGTATGAACAACTTTTTTGTTTCTTAAGATATCTCAACCAAACTCACAGATTGTATGTTTGGGACTGTCTTCTTACATTGTGACCAAATTTGGTCAAAGTCGGATGACTATATCATATAGCTGCCATAGGAACAATCGGAGGCAAAATAGCCTTTAGTATGAAAAACTTTTTTGTTTCTTAAGATATTTCAACCAAACTCACATATTCTATGTTTGGGGCTGTTTCTAACATTCTGGCCAACTTTGGTCAAAGTCGGGTTACTATATCATATAGCTGCCATAGGAACAATCGGATGCAAAGTAACCTTTAGAATCAAGAACTCTGTTGTTGTATGAGATATTCTTAGAAAACTCACACATTAACTCTTCTTGCTAAATTTTGAACTTTTCCTCAAATTTAGCTTTTTCCCGCCAAATTTAGCCTTTTCCCGCCATGTTTAGCTTTTTCCCGCCAAATCTGGACTTTTCCCGCCAAATCACTAAATCTGACTTTTAGCCAAAGTTCAATTGCAAGAAAGAAACATTAATACCGCGGACAGCAGAAGTTAAATATTTCCGTTTTTTTTTACAAAAAATGCTATCTATATATATAAAACTCTTTGTCCTGACTGACTCACTGACTGACTCACTGACTGACTCACTGACTGACTGAGAATCAACGTGTAGCTCAAACGGTAAAAGATACAAAGCTGAAATTTGCACACAACATAGATGAGATAATTTCATCGTGCAATAAGACGGCGTTTTGCGAAATTCGATCTCTAAGTGGGTCAAAATCGAGGTCAAAGGTCACAGAATTGCTTAGTATGAAAAACTTTTTTGTTTTTTAAGATATATCAACCAAACTCACAGATTGTATGTTTGGGACTGTCTTTTACATTCTGACCAAATTTGGTCAAAGTCGGATGACTATATCATATAGCTGCCATAGGAACAATCGGAAGAAAAATAACCTTTAGTATGAAAAACTTTTTAGTTTCTCAAAATATCTCAATAAAACTTACAGATTATATGTTTGGGGCTGTCTTTAACACTCTGGCCAAATTTGGTCAAAGTCGGATGACTATATCATATAGCTGCCATAGGAACAATCGGAAGAAAAATAACCTTTAGTATGAAAAACTTTTTTGTTTCTTAAGATATCTCAACCAAACTTACAGATTATATGTTTGGGGCTGTTTTTAACACTCTGGCCAAATTTGGTCAAAGTCGGGTGACTATATCATATAGCTGCCATAGGAACAATCGGATGTTAATTGACCTTTAGTATAAAAACTTTTTTGTTTCTTAAGATATCTCAACCAAACTTACAGATTATATGTTTGGGACTGTCCTTTACATTCTTACGAAACTTGGTCAAAGTCGGATTACTATATCATATAGCTGCCATAGGAACAATCGGATGAAAATAACCTTTAGTATGAACAACTTTTTTGTTTCTTAAGATATCTCTACCAAACTCACAGATTATATGTTTGGGGCTGTCTTTTACATTCTTACCAAATTTGGTTGAAATCAGGTGGCTATATCATATAGCTGCCATAGGAACAATCGGATGTTAATTGACCTTTAGTATAAAAACTTTTTTGTTTCTTAAGATATCTCAATCAAACTCACATATTGTATGTTTGGGACTGTTTCTTACATTTTGACTTAATTTGGTCAAAGTCGGATGACTATATCATATAGCTGCCATAGGAACAATCGGATGCAAAATAACTTTTAGTATGAAAAACTTTTTTGTTTCTTAAGATATCTCAACCAAACTCACAGATTGTATGTTTGGGACTGTCTTTTACATTCTGACTAAATTTGGTAAAAGTCGGGTGACTATATCATATAGCTGCCATAGGAACAATCAGATGCAAAACAACCTTAAGAATGAAAAACTTTTTTGTTTCTTAAGATATATCAACCAAACTCACAGAAAATATGTTTGGGGCTGTCTTTAACATTCTGGCCAAATTTGGTCAAAGTCGGGTTACTATATCATATAGCTGCCATAGGAACAATCGGACGCAAAATAACCTTTAGTATGAAAAACTTTTTTGTTTCTTAAGATATCTCTACCAAACTCACAGATTATATGTTTGGGGCTGTCTCTTACATTCTGGCCAAATTTGGTCAAAGTCGGATGACTATATCATATAGCTGCCATAGGATCAATCGGATGAAAGTTAACCTTTAGAATCAGAAACTCTGTTGTTGTATGAGATATTCTTAGAAAACTCACACATTAACTATTCTTGCTAAATTTTAAATTTTCCTCAAATTTAGCTTTTTCCCGCCAAATTTGGCTTTTTCCCGCCAAATCTGGATTTTTCCCGCCAACTCACTAAATCTGAGTTTTAGCCAAAGCAAGAAGAAACATTGAAACCGCGGACAGCGGAAGTTGAATATTTCCGTTTTTTTTACAAAACATGCTATATTATATAAATTTGTTAAAGCGGACCACTAAGGACCTTCTTTTCAATTTTGCGGGCGAAGCGAGCAGGGGACGGACCCCCTTATATTGTATCAATTTGTTAAACCGGACAACTAAAAGAGTTCTTTTTTTTGCGAGCGAAGCGAGCTGCGGGTTGGCGAGCGAAGCGAGCAGTTTAAGTTTGTTAAGCTGGACAACAAAAGACCTTCTTTTCAATTGTGCGAGCGAAGCGAGCGGGGGTTGGCGAGCGAAGCGAGCAGGGGGCGGAGCCCCCTAGTATTATATAAATTTGTTAAATCGGACTACTAAGGACCTCCTTTTAATTAAGCGAGCGAAGCGAGCAGGGGACGGACCCCCTTATATTGTACTAATTTGTTAAACCGGACAACTAAAAAAGTTCTTTTAATTTTTTGCGAGCGAAGCGAAGCGGGTTGGCAAGCGAAGCGAGCAGTTTAAGTTTAAGCTGGACAACAAAAGATCTTCTTTTCAATTTTGCGAGCGAAGCGAGCGGGGGTTGGCAAACGAAGCGAGCAGGGGCGAAGCCCCCGAGTATTTTATATTGTTTTTATATTTATATATTTATCTATATTTTTATATTTATTTATATTATTATTTAATAAATACAATTATTTTCATTATTAATAGTAATAGTAATATAGCAATTGCCACATTAATTAATAAATACGCTGGAAAAAATAAAAATAGCTAAGCGTTTGCGCTCAAAAATGCTTGATTGACGCCTCTATGAATTGTTTGCTTAGTGGGGTCGTTGCTCATTTTACTTTGCAAAAATCATAACTTTTGAACCAAATCAGATAATTGAATAATTTTAAACCTAAGAAATGAGCGTTTAAGAAATGTGCCACGGCCCCTAGATACTTACCTAGGGGTAGGGATGGCAAAAAAAATTTATAAATCAATTATTGAATCATATGATTAATTTAAGCTACGCGATTATTAATTGCAATTAATCGACGAAAAATAAAAATAATCGATTAATCAAATGATTAATTTTTGCTATCGTTTTTTAAAATATTGTGTAAAGCAATGCCATTGTATAGCAAAAAAAATTAAGAACAATAATAAAATGTCCAAAAAATATAAATACAGTGGCTCGCAGCTTAAAGTATTCAGGTCAAACTTTGACATTTAAGGCTTATTTGAGCCGTTATCGTTAACATATTTTCATCAATGCATTGCATTCCATTGCAATGGAAAGGTCATTTATATTCCGTTTGAATGACACAAAACTTTCTTTAGCCCATTAAGTACCCTTCGAAAATTTCAAATTTATGTAAAAGTCTACTTTTTCAACTATTTTCATCGATGATTCACAAAAAATATTTTGATGCAGAAAATTTTTTTTAAACAATTCTAAGAGAAACTGCAAAAAAAAATTTTCAAATATATTTTTGCTACTATTTTTTTGGAAAAAAATCTCCATGTGTGTTTCCCAGAACAAATTTTGGCAACGACGCGGTTATTTGATCGAATAATCGATTAGTGTTTCAATTAATCGCAACACATTTTACGATACAATTAAATCGCCAATGGAAGCAAAATAATCGATTATTGTGTATTACATGATTAATCGTGCCATCCCTACTCAGGGGAAATCAAAGTTGAAATTTGTGAAATTTGTGAAAATTTTTGTAATTATATTGCACCTAAAACAAAATATTTTTTTTAATTTTTGATTTTTTTCGATTTAGTTTAAAGGTTTTTATATTTAAAAATTACTTTCAAAAAGTTAAAAAAAATAATTTTATTTTAAAATTTAATTTTTTATTTTTCGGCGTGAATTATCGGAATTGCATATATCGACCTAACTCCGATGACATATTATTAATCTGGGGTAGTTTTCTACATCCAGACCAAATTTGGTTCAAATCGGACCACGATATCATATAGCTGCCATAGCAACAATCGATCGAACTATGCAATTATGCCGCGTGCTTTTATTGTGAGGTTGAACTAGTTTTTTTGATTTAACTTAAAAGGGTGCATTTAGGTGGATACAAAACCATACACATACAGTCGAACTTCCCTAACTCGAATCACCATTATCCAAGAAAATAGTTCGAGTTAGGGAGACTTTGAGTTAGGTAATTTTTTTTTTTAGTTTTTTAAAAGAAACTACAAATGCATTCAATCATATAAATTGCATATTTCTCTTGTTATTTTCTACAAAAAAGGATTCCAGTCTGTTCAAGACCTGTCAATATTCTTAACAATTGGTTTCTTCGTTCTTTTTCTGTATCCAGAAGAAGTTCCCGATTCAATTGTCATCATAATTAATATTTCATTTTTTTTTATTAGGAAAAATGTTTTTGCTGAGATACAATGGTTTCATTAATAAGTTTGAATATTTCCTTAAACATTTTTAAACATTTTAATACACTGATGCGCTGACAAAGAAGTACATTTCGAACGTCTTTCCTATAGCAATTTCACAAGCCCAAATAAATAATGATGCAATATTTTATAATAGTGCATCGCCATATGTTAATGAACATCAATATTACATATCCAAACGAGCTTGTAACAAAATCATATAACAGAAACGAAAAAAAAATTTAAACTTTGTTGGAGATTTTCCCGAAAAATTCGACTTACAGAAGCACGGGCCAATATTTTTGTTCGAGTTACGGAGAAATTCGACTTATCGAAGTTCGAGTTAGGGAAGCAGATATGTATGAAATTTGCTTAGTAAACGCTATTGCCCCTCGATTTTGTTCGAGTTAGGGAAAATTCAAGTTAGGGAAGTTCGAGTTAGGGAAGTTCGACTGTATATTTATTTAGAGAAATGATATCTGAAGCGTTTTTAAGTTAGTGTACTTCTCGACAGTGCTCGACATGAAAGTTATCGTCTACCATAGTTTAAAAATGGGCAAAATCTAGTGATTTTTGCGAAGTAAAATGAGCAACGGCCCCACTGTGCGTCAGTTAGATATTGTCGATCGGCCCATTAAAGCGCGAGTTACGTCAAATCCAAAGACTACAGATAAGGATATCGATAATAACAAAGAGCCACATAGCCAAGACGGTATAAGCGTAGTTTGGTGATAAACGCTAACCTAACCAAATAGAAACTCCGATAAGATAATTAAAGTACATTTGTAAAACTGACCTTAACAAATAAGATAACCTTTAAACAGATACGAATTCGAATACCTCTACTAACATATAAGATAAGTTAATCCGATACTCTGACCTATTCAAACAAGTTAAATGTAATGTCTGAACAGATGTGAACTCTATGGATAAGAATATTGATATTGATATTGACTCATTTGTAAGGTTATAAAAACCCAATTTCCTCTAAATAAAGTAGTAATTACATTCTTGTTTTAATTCAAACGTAATTCGCGTGTGCGATGAGTGCGATTAGGGCACCTACGTAGTACTTTGTATAAAACTTTGCATTAGCTTTGATAATCCGTCCGATAAGTTTCATATTGGAATCGATTGGAATTAGTGAAAGCTTAGTTAGGATAATCTTGGCCCTTTCTGCTACTTGATTGGCTCATGGAAAAAATTTGATAAGGGAATGTACTGTACTAGGGCTTAATTTAATCATTTTAACAATATTCCGCTAAGTTAAGCCTTATTTTAATCTCGTTCGGATCGATTTATACTAACAAATATTTTAACCAGGGATCATTTTGGAATTCACCTCAAAACCAAAGTTTTCAACTGGAATTAAACCATTAAAAGTAAAATAATATTAGCTAATGATGTGTTCTAAAGAATAGAAGAAGAAGCTGCGACATTATAATCACAATTACAGATTTAGAGTTACTCCAAGTGCCTGCACGAATTAAGCTGTGACTTGAAAATAGTCAATAGTTTTAGCTTTTCTTAGTTTTAAGCGCTAATTACGGAAATATAAAAACAATTTAATAAGTATATACATAAAGTATGTGCATAAAAAATATATTGTTTTACTTAACATTTTTTCAAGAAAATTATAAATTTTTAAAAATAAAATAAAAAATTCAAAAATTTATTTTTGTTATTTTTTTTTACATTTAAAAAAATGTTTTTTAATAAATAAAATGATAAAATTGGCACTATTTTTGAAAATTTTCTTTTGCAGTTACTCTTTGAATTGTTCCAACAATTTTTTTGCATCAAAATAGTTTTTGAAAAAAATCGGGGAAAAAGGTTTTGAAAAGTGCCTTTTACATAAATTCGATATTTTCCAAGGGTACTCAATGGGTTAAGGAAAGTTTTGTGTCATTCGAACGGAATTTACACGACCTTTCCAAATATATTTTTTTTATTGTGATAACTTGACTAACATAGCAGATAAAGCAAAAATAAGGCTGCATACTTTAAGCTGTGAGCCACCGTAGTTCAAAAGTTACAGATGTTTGCCACCAACATCGGCCGAAAAGAAACGCGTGCTGGTACAAAATACAAACAAAATACATATAAAATGGAACAAAATTTGAATGTTGTATTTTGCTCGTATTTTGTACCAGCACGCGTTTCTTTTCGGCCGGTTTTTGAATTTTTTATTTTATTTTTTTATTGTTAAAAATTTATAGTTCTCTTAAAAAAATGTTAGGTGAAACAATATACTTTTTATGCACTCGCTTAGGAATCTAAGCGTGTTTAACATGATAAAAATATACGCCAAATTTCTCGTTAAAATCGGAAGCTCGAAAATGATTTTAGACCTATGGTTTCTTCTTAGAATTCACCGTAGATTACGAATTTGATACCCGCAAGGTGCGTTTTTTTTGGTCCATACAAATTGACCCACTCTAATGTACATGCATATACATATGTACAAATAAGGTAAGTTGCAAATAAAAACTAACATACAGAAACAAGCAGAAAAGTGCTCGCAATAAAAGTTTCGATGTGACCATCGCAACGCGACGCGTCGCCTAGGTTAACGGCCAACGTTTGTGCATAAAAATGAATACATACACACACAAATGGACAATCGCGCCTTGATGCAGAAAAATTCTTTAAATAATTCTAAAAAATTTCAAAAATCTCTGTGCTAGTATTTTTTATGATTTAATAAACTTTGATTTTTTGAAAATTGCTCAAAAAACACTTTTTGTATGAAAATGAGGAAAAAGGAGTTAAAATAGTAATTTTTAGGATTTTCAAAAAATCATAAAAAATACTAGCGAAGACATTTTCAAAAATTTTTTTTGCAGTCTGTTTAATTTTATAATTGTTAAACATAAGTTTTCCACTAGAGCCTTAAACTCTAGAAATTGATAAGCCCTTCTTTAAATTAGTTCACTAGAATAGTTTCACTATGTCACACGCTTCGATATGCTGATATGCCGATAGTCCTAAACAAATAGAGTTCTGCGCACAGATAGAAGTCTTCACACCATCTGCGTATGATAAGAAGACGACGCTATCTGCAGCCATGTGCGTATTGATTGTTAAGGTCACTATTCTAATATATGTACGTATAGTAGAGTGCATCGATTTGTATGGGCCCGAAAAAATGACAAATCGGTAACCCATTTTCGTAATCTGTGGTCAATTCTAAGATGTTTTCACAAAGAAACCATAGTTCTAAAATGAATTTCTGGTCCGCGCTTTTTGAGTTGAACTTGAGTTGACATAATCGAATCGCGAAATCATCGTTCCAAGGATGAAAATTATGTTTAAAGGACATTTGGTCCTTTGTTTCTGTGAAATGTTAAAAGTCGTGCTTCTAACAAGAGTATTGACACCAAGTTTGTCAGGATTGGTCCATAAACACCCAAGATATAAATGTTCAAAAAATGAATTTTTCAACTCAAAAAGTGCGGACCAGGAATTCATTTTAGAACTATGGTTTCTTTGTGAAAACATCTTAGAATTGACCACAGATTTCGAAAATGGGTTACCATTTTTTGTGAAAAAAATCGATGCACTCTAATGTATATACATAAGTTGTTTAAGATATTTATATAGTTTTCAATAAACCTAATCCCAATATTAACAGTCACTTTTAGAATTGTTTAAAGAATATTTCTGCATCAAAACTTTTTTTTTTTTTTTTTTTTAAATCAAGAAAAAAAGTTAAACAAAATTTACTTTTTTTAAAATTCTAAATTTTTGATGGGTACTTAATGGATTAAAGAAATTTTTGCATTATTAGGACGGGATTTAAGTGAATAAAAGATTAATATAAGAAAGCCGCATCAAAACATCTTTATTATACGCAAATTTGACAAATTTATGCTGTATGAAGACATTAGTGGCACACTGTATGTGCTTTGCAGCGCGTGTAGTGAATCAAAATAGTAATGTCACACAGATAATTATTTAATTTGTTTTTTACGTTAATTCACATAATATTTATCTTATTTTTAGTTATTATAATTTTATATTGAAATTGACTTTGAAATGCTTTACCCATCCAAAGCTCATTTGCTCTCTTAAAAGTGGGATGATTTCAAAAATATCTTGTTATCTATTACCACCTTTGTAACGACGTTTGTAAGCAGAAACTGGCAATTTAGATCATAAATAAAGGTAAATTTTTCCATATAAATACAGGGTAGGCGATTTAAAGTGGAAGCATTTGTTTTTAAAAAAAAAGAGGGAACAAAAATTTTTTTTTTTTTTGTTTTCATCTCATTCATTTATTTCGGTCCAAGGAGAAATTTTCTAGTTAGTTTTTGAAAATGATATCGCGTAAATGGCCACCATTAGCTTTGGCCGCAGAATGTGCCCTTTTTTCGGCATATTCCATCACTTTTGCCAGTGTATCGGCCGATATGGCTCTTATTTCGCGGCGTATGTTGGCTCTGAGTTGAGCTAGTGTCCTTGGCTTGTTGGTGTATACCTTGGACTTCAAGTAGCCCCATAAAAAAAGTCTGGCGGCGTCAAATCGGGTGATCTCGGTGGCCAGTCATAATCGCCTTTTTTCGATATGATTCGTCCGCGAAACAATGGCCGCAATAAATCGATGGTTTTTCGTGCTGTATGGCATGCAGCGCCGTCTTGTTGAAACCAAAAGTCAAATCACCATGAATTATGCGTCGGAGCGTGATCCTTGCAATTTCCAATTCCTGAGAACGGCGATAACTCGATGCTCTTGGATCCGCCTCAATATTGGCTTGTACGGCTTCAATATTTTCATCGGAACGTCTTGTGCGTTGTCGGGATGAGTGGTTGGCATTACTAACATTACCGGAGTTCACAAATTTTGCGTATAAACGCCTTATGGTGCTATCACCGGGAGCACTTTTAACTTTATTTTTTGCACGAAACGCACGTTTGGTTTTCACAATCGAGAAGTTATTTTGAATGTAAAGCTGAACAATTTCAGCACGTTCTTTTGGAGTGTACTATTCCATGTTATAAATTGTCTTGAAATGACGCTATGTCATAAGTCGATCTGACAGCTCTGTCAAAAGTTATAGGGTTACCCGATGCTTCCACTTTAAATGGCCTACCCTGTATATCTATATATATAAAACTCTTTGTCCTGACTCACTGACTGACTGACTGACTGACTGACTGACTGACTGACTGACTCACTGAGAATCAACGTGCAGCCCAAACGGTAAAAGATAGAAAGCTGAAATTTTTACACAACATAGGTGAGATAATTTCATTTGGGAAATTCGACCTGTAAGTGGGTCAAAATCATACCTGTTAAATTTCGATTAGAATTACTAATCAATTAGATTATTTATTAGAAATAATCGTAATGATTATATAATTCACTGTTGAAAAATTTGTGATAATCTAATGATTACGATTAGAAAAAATAAAAAAAAAATCTAGAATTATTACGATTATTCAAAATAATCGGAAAAAATCAAAAAAAAAAAAAATCGTTTTGGGGTATTTCGGATTATTTTTGATTTTTTTCTGATTTTTTCTGATTTTTTAGATTTTTTACGATTATTTAGACGGCAATCATTGTCAGACTTTTCTTTCGAAAAATTGGTTTTAATGAAAGCAAATTGCAAATCTTTACCTTATTAAAAATATATTTTAAATTAAACAATTTTAGATATGTTTAAGTTATTTATTTATTTGAAGTGAGTTGGAGGTAATTTTTTTTAGAACTATTTTAAGCAGCTTAGCTTGGTGCGCATTGCTTCAGGTACTCTGGTTTCGAGTTGGCTGGTGATGGTACTGGTACTTCACGCAGGCATTTCCAGATCAAACTCCTTGTACTTGTATAATCAATAACATAAACTTACTGTAGATGTTCATAGTCGGCAAGTCTTTTTTTGTGCAAATCACAATCCAACTACTAGGATATCTTGTTATACCCTGGGTGTATATTAAGTTTGTTCAAAAGTATGTAACAGGCAGAAGGAAGCATTTCCGACCCCATAAAGTATATATATTCTTGATCAGCATCAACAGCCGAAACGATATAGCCATGTCCGTCTGTCCGTCGGTCCGTGTAAACGAAAGGATCTCAGAGATGGTAAGAGCTAGGACCAAAAAATTTGGAATGAAGACTCCCTATAATGTCAGGCAGAACAAGTTTATGTTAAAATTTTGCCACGCCCACTGTGAGGGGCGTAATTCATAAAAAACTGACAGCACCTTTTATTTTGGCTTTTAAGTTATTTTTTTTTATATCAACGGATGTGGAATCATGCCCAGAAGCTAATCACCAACTTTCATCCCGATTGGGCCATAAATAGTGAAGATATTAACAATTTTGTCCGAGGTATTTTAATGGCAATTCTATAAATAGAATAGAATTAATGGTCAATTGATTCATTTAACATTCCCTCTGCAAGAATGTTTATCGAATTTGTCATGTTCAATCCAAGTTGCGGCGTGGTGTAAGTGATAAGTGCTCGGCAGGCGAAACGGGAGACCGAGGTTCGAGTCCCGGTTCTGTCGATGCAAATGATTTTTAATTATTATTTTTTTCTTATTTTTATTTTCTTATTTTTATTTTCTTATTTTTAAAATTGGTTTAAATCACTTATCTTATTGTACATGTATGTAGCTGCCACAAAAACGATAGGTCGATATTTGAGGATAAGTACGAGAATTGCATGTGCATCTAATCTTCGGCATGCCGAAGCCTAGGCCCATTACTGTCGAGTGCACTCGACTGATCCGCTTGTTTCAAACTGGAACTGACAGGTCAGCAACTCTAACTAGTGAGCTACTGAAATATTGTAGCAGCCTCCTTCTTTCTTCTGAATTTAACTGCTTTAGACAGCACAAAAAGCAACTATAATCAAAAGCATTGGCTACTTTGATTGTGAAAATTTAAAATAATTTGGTTTTTTACTAAATAATCGTAAAAAATCAAAAAAATCAGAAATAATCAGAAAAAATCTAAAATAATCCGAAATACCCCAAAACGAATACTTTTGATTTTTACGATTATTTTGAATAATCGTAATAATTCTAGATTTTTTTTTGATTTTTTCTAATCGTAATCATTAGATAATTGGGCAAAACCCAAAATAATCGTAATTTAATCATTGGTTCGACTTTTAAACAAAAATAATTTAATTACTAATGATTATGATTACTAATCATTATTTAACAGGTATGGTCAAAATCAAGGTCAAAGGTCACAGAATTGCTTAGTATGAAAAACTTTTTTGTTTCTTAAGATATCCCAACCAAACAGATTATATGTTTGGTACTATCTTTTACATTCTGACCAAATTTGGTCAAAATCGGGTAACTTTATCATATAGCTGCCATAGGAACAATCGGATGCAAAATAACCTTTAGTATGAAAAACTTTTTTGTGTCTTAAGATATCTCAACCAAACTTACAGATTGTATGTTTGGGACTGTCCTTTACATTCTGACCAAATATGGTCAAAGTCGGATGCCTATATCATATAGCTGCCATAGGAACAATCGGATGCAAAATAACCTTTAGTATGAAAAACTTTTTTGTTTCTTGAGATATCTCAACCAAACTCACAGATTGTATGTTTTAGACTGTTTCTTACATTTTGACCAAATTTAGTCAAAGTCGGATGACTATATCATATAGCTGCCATAGGAACAATCGGAGGCAAAATAGCATTTAGTATGAAAAACTTTTTTGATTCTTAATATATCTTAACCAAACTCACAGATTGTAGGATTGGGGCTGTCTCTAACATTCTGGCTAAATTTGGTTAAGGTCGGGTTACTATATCATATAGCTGTAATAGGGGCAATCGGATGCAAAGTTACCTTTAGAATCAAAAACTCTTTTGTTGTATGAGATATTCTTAGAAAACTCACACATTAACTCTTCTTGCTAAATTTGGAATTATCCTCAAATTTAGCTTTTTCCCGCCAAATTTAGCTTTTTCCCGCTAAATCTGGATTTTTCCCGCCAAACCACTAAATCTGACTTTTATCCAAATTTCAATTGCAAGAAAGAAACATTAAAGCCGCGGACAGCGGAAGTTGAATATTTCCGTTTTTTTTTGCAAAAAATGCTATATTATATAAATTTGTTAAAGCGGACTACTAAGGACCTTCTTTTCAATTTTGCGAGCGAAGCGAGCGGGGGTTGGCGAGCGAAGCGAGCAGGGGGCGGAGCCCCCTAGTTAATTATATAAATTTGTTAATGTAATTTTTTGAATTTATTTGTGAATTACTTTGTGACATTTTACTAAATGGGGTTTTGCCTTGCGCTACGCGTTTTAAAAACAGCAAGAACTAACTAAAACACCAAAACATTTACAATAGCGGGTGCTTAGGATTCTTCTGTACTGCGGATTGAGAAGCTCAACGATATTCGCTTTAAGATTAATGAAGTAGTAAATAAGACTATCCTTTCAGTCATTTCTTATCATAAAATGCTTGAAAATATTGTAAAATATTACAATATGAATAAGAAACTAGTGTAAACCTACAAAAAAATAAATAACGAAAAGCATATCAATTATATATTACCTGAATTTGAGAATATTCAGGATCAAATTAAAGAATTTGCGGGATTACAATTTTTAAGTCAGCATTTTATAATTTTAAGGATTGATATTATTAAGTCTGAATTTAAGAAATTACGGGATGACATATTTTAAACCTGGGGTTGCATTTGGGATTGAATTTTTAGCCTGAGCTTAAGAATTTCCGAATTGAATTCGGGATTGAAAAAATCAATTATTTCATACTTGGTTTAAGAAAATCCGAGATTACCCTACTTCAGACATATTTTCGGATCGAATTTGGGCTAATTATCCCGGATTTTTTTATCTGTGTAAGAAAGACGGATGACTATATCATATGGCTGCCATAAGAACAATCGGATGAAAATAACCTTTAGTATGAAAAACTATTTTGTTTCTTAAGATATCCCAACCAAAGTCACAGATTGTATGTTTGGGACTCTTACATTCTGACGGAATTTAGTCAAAATCGGGTTACGATATCATATAGCTGCCAAAGGAACAATCGGATGCAAAATAACCTTTAGTATGAACAACTGTTTTGTTTCCCAAGATATCTCAACCAAACTCTCAGATTGTATGTTTGTGACTGTCTCTAACATTCGTGCCAAATTTGGTCAAAGTCGGGTTACTATATCATATAGCTGCCATAGGAGCAATCGGATGCAAAATAACCTTTAGTATGAACAACTGTTTTGTTTCCTAAGATATCTTAACCAAACTCTCAGATTGTATGCTTGGGACTGTCTCTTTCTCTCTGATCGAATTCGGTCAAAGTCGGGTGACGATATCATATAGTTGCCATAGGAATGCTCGGATGCAAAGTGACCCTTTGAGTCAAAAACGCAGTTGTTGTATGAGATATCTTAATAAAACTCACAGATTAACTCTTCTTGCTAAATTTTGACTTTTTCCTCAAATTTAGTTTTTTTTTTCGCCAAACCTGGATTTTTCCCGCGGAGTTAAACCGGACAACTAAAGACCTTTCTTTTAAATTTTGCGAGCGAATTGAGCGGGGGTTGGCGAGCGAAGCGAGCAGGGGGCGGAGCCCCCTATTATTTAATAAACTTTTTACCGACTGCACCTAGTCGTGCTCTTGTAAATAAATAATATAAATAAATAATTTCAAATAAAACGAAAAACGCTTTAAGAAACTCCAAAATTTCCATAATTTTGACACCGTTTGGGATTGATTTTATCTCGGAATATCGGTTTTTTTTTTGCTGTGTACCAGAGAACTGCAACAAGCCACCGGCACTTAAGGTGCACCGGGTAAATGTAGGGTGTTTTTGACACCCGGGTGTTTTTAACCACCGGACAACTGAGTGTGAGCGCTCGCCTTACAATAATGTATGAGTGTTTGTGCACACAAGCAACAAATGTGAGTAGGTAGTTTTTTGTATATGTGCGTATGACATTCTTCGGCGCATCGGCGTCGAAAGAAGGGTGGGTAAAAAGAAAAGCACAAAAATTGAGATGCAAAATGTATGGAGTGTCTTGGGTGTTTAGGTTTCTTTTGTGCATGCCTTCGCTTGTGTTGTTTTTTAAGTACCTGCTGCTGCACATACGCGCAATACGAAAATGTGGACAGACACAAAGAACTTAATTTTTATCGCCCTCTCCAAACTGAAAACATAATAAATACAAAATAATATTTAACTTAAAATAATATAATTTTTTATTCATTTAATTACATTAAAAAAACTAAAAAATATATTTGAAAAAAAGATAATGCTTAATTATTAATAAAATTATTTTGTATTGCTTCAGTGCATTAAACATAGGCAAATAAAACTTAGATCTAAACAAAATTATTATTTATTGCTTCAGTGCATTTAACAGTAAAATAATACTTAAACCTAAACAACATTTTTTTTATTGCTTCAGTGCATTTATCAGTCAAATAATACTAAAGCTACTAATACTACTACTAATACTAATATGTAAATAAAATTAAATTATAATGTAAAGTTTTTATAATAAGAATGTAAAAAAAGCAAATTGTCTACCGTTTTCGGCCCTAATCTGTTCCTTTTTTCTGTTATAATATTGCCCGCTAAAGAAAGAACCCTTTCAGCTGCTGCACTGCTCGATGGTATTGAAAGGAGTTGCAATGCTAATTTTGATAACAGAGGATAACAATTTTCTTTGGTTTTCCACCACTCAATGGGCTCGAAGTTCTCGCATAAAACAACTCTCTCAGTGCTATAACTTTCAATTTCCTCTAAGGGTGATTTATTATTGTTGTTTGAAAGAGACACCAGTTGGGAAAAGAAAAATGTAGTTTTTGGCACAAACGTTTGGCTGTTAGATTTAGTTGCCAATTGACAACTTGGGCTTGCTGGATTTGGTTCTAAACTTGAAAAACTATTTTTTCGGGAAGTTTCAAATAAATAGTAACTAAAATTTTTAATTTTTTCAATACAGAACTTTTTGATTTTTATAATGTCCTCATCAGAGAACTGCAACAAGCCACCGGCACTCAAGGTGCACCGGGTAAATGTAGGGTGTTTTTGACACCCGGGTGTTTTTAACCACCGGACAACTGAGTGTGAGCGCTCGCCTTACAATAATGTATAAGTGTTTGTGCCCACAAGCAACAAATGTGAGTAGGTAGTTTTTTGTATATGTGCGTATGACATTCTTCAGCGCATCGGCGTCGAAAGAAGGGTGGGTAAAAGAAAAGCACAAAAATTGAGATGCAAAATGTATGGAGTGTCTTGGGTGTTTAGGTTTCTTTTGTGCATGCCTTCGGTTGTGTTGTTTTTTTAGTACCTGCTGCTGCAAATACGCGCAATACGAAAACTTAACTTTAACTTCAAAAATTATAATTTTTTAATCATTAAATAACATCAAAGAAACTAAAAATATATATTTGAAAATTAATTAGTACTTAAATATAAATTTAATTAAATTATAATGTCAAATTTTTATATTATGAATGTAGACAGACACCATGGTGTCCACAAAACACCCGGGTGATACACAAGTGTTTTGCCTACTTCTATCAATGGCGCATTGCCTTTTTTTAACTTTCGCTTATTCCTACATTCGTTATGAGTATGAGTGCGACCGGCACGCGTCGCCGAAAAATACCATGGTGCATGCAAAAAAAAAACGGGACATTGTATGAGCGAGTGCGTGATACTGCCGGCACTCGCAGCACACACATAATTTTTTATAAGTGTGTGTCTTTGCTTTGCTTAGCCGGTGTTGAGTGGCACCGGGACACACATTTCTTTGGGTGTGAGTAGGGTGGCAAAAAGTGACACCCTTGCAGTTCTCTGGTCCTCATGTTCCATGATTGCTGCAGGTGGATATAAGAAAAATGCTGCTTTGTGCCAAATATCTAAATTTTGTTTCCAAATTATATTCATATTAAATAAAATTCTTTCTTTGAGAACCGACATTGACGAAATGTCTTCAAAATTTGGTTCGCATAGTTTTGTTATTTTGGCAATGGAGGGCAATACATAGCATAATGAAGGAGAACTACACGTTTGCAGTTCTTTAAAAATTCTCTCGAAATCTTCAAGGAGTACTAATACTACTTTTAAAGTGGATATATTAACAGTTATGAGTTTTTGACCCTGCTCAGTCTCACTTAATATTTGATTAACTGTTGTCCAATTGTCCACTATAGATTTAAGCATGGTATAGTTTGAATTCCATCGAGTAGGGCATGAGTTTTTCAGTGTTGTGTTTAGCCTATGCTGCAAACTGGCTTTTTTAAAATACCTGACGATTTTTTTACATGCGCATAACATATCCTCAAGCTCATGTGCTTCATCAAATGATTTTTCCAACACATTTGAAAATAAATGTGTGCTACAACTTAGGCTAATATTGTTTTGTAGTGCTTTTTTAATATTGGGTCCCCTATCTGACACGAATTTAATATCGGCAATGTTTTCGACATCAAATTGTGAAAAAATTGTTTTCATTTTGTTAAAAATATTGTCTGCCGCAGCAGGTCGTCTATGTCAACATTCGCTCCATATGTAGCACAAATTTTTACAAAAAATTTCACCAAGCTGCGAAATCCAGTCCCGTTTACTGCGGAAAACGGGCGACAATCCTGAACAACCCACTCACTGCACTTCTCTGTAGCTGCTTTTTTGTCCAGGTTAGAAACTTTTTTTGCTTCCGTTGGCTTTCGTAGAGACAGACAGCATTTGTGTCGGGACAAGTTTGAAGTTTGGTTGCAAACAAATTTTAACACTTTTCTACATGTGTTGCAAAAAACCCAGCCTTCTAATACAGATTCATCCTCTTTCAAAACGTCACATAATATTGTCCAAATTACACTTTTTCCTTTGTGTAGTGGAGCTACGGTATAGATACCACGAGCAATTTTATCTTTAATAATCTCTGGTGTCATTTTTGCTGGCAACATCAAAGAAGTACTGAACTCGAATGCTAATAAACGATCAAGTGAAAAACAAAACGGCTGATAATTAGACATACACACAGACACCATGGTGTGCACAAAACACCCGGGTGATACAGAAGTGTTTTGCCTACTTCTATTAATTGCGCATTGCCTTTTTTTTAACTTTCGCTTATTCCTACATTCGTTATGAGTATGAGTGCGACCGGCACGCGTCGCCGAAAAATACCATGGTGCATCAAAAAAAAAACGGGACATTGTATGAGCGAGTGCGTGATACTGCCGGCACTCGCAGCACACACATAATTTTTTATAAGTGTGTGTCTTTGCTTTGCTTAGCCGGTGTTGAGTGGCACCGGGACACACATTTCTTTGGGTGTGAGTAGTGTGGCAAAAAGTGACACCCTTGCAGTTCTCTGCTGTGTACCAATTCTTGAGGGTATTCAAATGCAGCCTTTAGTACGGAAAACTTGATTGTTTCATAAGATATCTCAATCAATCTCGTAGAACGGCATTTGGTAATGTCTTAAAAGTATAGAAAAAAAAAAGTTAGTCAAATCGTCTATATGTATAAATAAATATAGCTAGCAAAAAATAAACTAAAGACAAATTATTACATTTAAATTTGTAAGAAAATTAAGAAATTTAAACACAAAACGAATCTTAATTATTTTTGCTTATTTATTAAGCCGAAAATTGTTTACAGGATTTTGCAACCGTATAAAAAGTGTTGTTAAAGTTACTGTTACTGTAGCTGTTGTTGTTGTTTTTGTCGTGTTGCATTTGCCAAAATGCTTGTATTGTCACTCACCTTGCAGCAACAAGTGTAAATATCCACAGGTAACCAGCTCTAACTCTGAAGCTGATGTTGCTGACGTTCGTCCTGTTGCTGTTGCTCTTAACATCCGGTTGACTTTCAGCATCTATTGCCACTTCTGATGTTGTTGATTTTGTTGGTGTTGTTATTACGACAGTTCGCTTTGGTTTATTGGTTTTCAAAGCAGATTTTAGTTGCTGTTGCTCGTTGCAATTGCTGTAGCTGCTGTTGCTGTCATTGTTTTTGTTTTTGCTGTGCTGCAGATTTTTTAAATGCATTTCGTTAAAACCTGTTGCCAGATTGCTGCTGGAAATTATGTGGATGACGTCCGTGTTTTGCTGTTGCTGCGGTGTGCGCCTTGGACAGCCGCGCAGCAATGTTGCATGTGGCGAATGTTGCTGCTGTTGATTACGCTCAATGGTTGCCGTTGTTACAAATTGATGTCCCGCCAATTGTTGCTGTTGTTGCTGCTGCTGGTTGTTGCAAGGCGTGGCCAGTACGCCCATGCTGTTGATGCTGTGCGTGGATGCAGCACGAAACACATTTGGCACATTTGAATGATCACTCATTATGAAACTTAAAAAAAAAATGTATTGGAAAAATAAAAATTGAAAAAAAAAATTTGCAAAAATATTTGAAAACAAAAAAGACTTTGCAATTTGCTCGATAAAAGAAATTATATTGTTGTTGTGTGATGTGACTGTAACTGTTGCTGCACTACACCAAGAAAAGTTTGTTAATTTAAATACTGTTACGAAACTAGTTTATATCAGAAAAAATGTCCATTTGACCTATAGTGCGCGTTAGCGTGCGACGCGCTCAACAACTGCTCAATGAATAAAAATGTTGAAGTGCTACCATCCAGAGTTTTACGCCACAGACAGGACTCGGTTAAGCGCACACGAGCAGCAACAACAACAAAGCCAACAGTAGCAACATCAACAAAAACAACATCACTGGCAGACACGAATCAGAGTCGTGACATTGGCCAATCGAGTGGTGGCAAATCAGAGACGAGACAAGTTGATTGGCTTGCTGCTCGGTTGCAGGCGTCGCCTGCTCGCAGCTCAAAAGCGATTAGAAAACAGCAGCAACAAAAACCTCTTGGTGCAACAGCAGCAGCAGCAACAACTGTGAGCAGCAGACGTTTGCAACTTCCGTTGTTAGCATGTATTTTTTGAGTAAGTTAAGTTTTTTTTAAGTAATTAACCAGAGCTTGCAAATAACAGTTGACCCTTTCAAGCTGTTCAAAAATAACTCTCATTTACTGACTTTTTGAGCAAAGAGTCAGAGATGAACCGTTCACATAGTATTTTGAACGAATCGGACTTCGCTCAGCTAACAATCTTTTTATTTGTTCCCCTTTTGCACCGGTTATTCCCTGACCGTTTTGATGTGAGCGAAGAAAATAAATCTCGTTTGCGTTTGTATGCGTCTGAGCGTTTGTCGTCTTGTCACTTGTCTTTCTCATTTAAGTTCGTTCGGTAATAAAGGAAATATGGGCCGTTGTTGAGTTAAATGCGGAATAAATAAATAAATAAATATGTACACATAATTAAAGTATTGAGAAATTATGTCTTTACAAATTATTAAAATAATTTTCAGGTCAGATATTTTTCAGGAGTTTTACGGAAACGAGAGGGCAACATTGTAAACAAGGCAAATTGAAGAAAATAAAACATAACAAACGTTTGCGCTGAGTATTAAATTTTTTCTCTCCTATGCTGACTGTCAATATATGAGCGCTCAATACTCACATTTTTATTGAAAGAGAGAAACTTGAATAGTTCAACTCAGCCTACTCAACCCAAAACAAAAAGTAAGAGAATCGCATTTTTCTACTCAGAGAGAGAGCAAGCGTGCACGTGCAAAACGGTCAACTGTTATTTGCGAGCTCTGTAATTAAGCGAGCGAATTAGCTCTGAGAATCAACGTGTAGCCCGATCGGTAAAAGATAGAAAGCTGAAATTTGCACACAACATAGATGAGATAATTTCATGGTGCAACAAGACTGCGTTTTGCGAAATTCGACCTCTAAGTGGGTCAAAATCAAGGTCAAAGGTCACAGAATTGCTTAGTATGAAAAACTTTTTTGTTTCTTAAGATATCTCAACCAAACTCACAGATTGTATGTTTGGGGCTGTCTCTAACATTCTGGCCAAATTTGGTCAAATTCGGGTTACTATATCATATAGCTGCCATAGGAGCAATCGGATGCAGAATAACCTTTAGCTAGCGCGGACTGCCGTCCGCAGTGATTGACGAAGCTAACTACATATACCACTTCACACAATAAGTCCCCGGACTTATATATAAGGGGTGCCGTTGACAAAAAATTTGTTTTGATATTCGATAGTATCATCTTCTATAAGGTACTTTGAGGCTCCGCCCCCTGCTCGCTTCACTCGTCAACCCCCGAGCGATTTGGCGGAAAATACAGATTTGGTGG
Source organism: Drosophila subquinaria (assembly GCA_037043405.1). Taxonomy (NCBI): domain Eukaryota; kingdom Metazoa; phylum Arthropoda; class Insecta; order Diptera; family Drosophilidae; genus Drosophila; species Drosophila subquinaria. The sequence goes on along the minus strand of JBAMBL010003208.1, from coordinate 56,664 downwards.
GAAAAAGCAAATTTTGCGAGACTGATGCTGCTAACTTAACTTAAAGTAAATTGCAAAATCCGATCAAGTCTGGCTGTTTTTAAAGACCAATGACGGGATAAATTTTGTTGAAAATATTATAAATAAAACACATAAATTAAGACAATAACAATGCGTTTTTTTTTTGCGCTTTTTTCAAAATATTTTCAGCTTTTTTTCTTCTCTCCAGTCAAAAACCGCTTTTTTTTTAATAAAAAGTTGGCAACACTGTACAGGACTGGCGACGATATCGTTCGTTTGGCCAGATAGGAACCTAAAGCACATACTTGTGCTATTCTTCGACTGCTGCGTAGCCGACGCATTTCTTCACTCATTCGGAGTGGGAAAAAGCAGTGTCGCACCACCTCACCAATTCGAGCCTTCGCTGGATATTCGTATGTACTAACCTATATTGTAAAATAAACAAGTGGGAAAGGCTATAGTCGAGCTCCCAACTATAGGATACCCGCTACTTATTCAAGTAAATTTAAAATATTTTTATTGCATGCTTTTAGGCACTTATATTGCTTAAAAGCTTTAATCAACCATTACCAACTTTTCTATTTGTCCGATCTATTAAATTCTAAAATATTAGTAAATTTAAAATATTTTTATTGCATGCTTTTAGGCAATTATATTGCTTAAAAGCTTTAATCAACCATTACCACCTTTCTATTTGTCCGATCTATTAAATTTAAAATATTAGTAAATTTAAAATATATTTATTGCATGCTTTTAGGTACTTATATTGCTTAACAGCTTTAATCAACCATTACCACCTTTCTATTTGTCCGATCTTGTTATGATTTAATAAGATGATAGGTAATAATAGTAGCTAACGGTAATGAGGTAAAAAATCATAATATCTTGAAAACTATGCGTGTGGTGGCTTTTCGCGATTTACGGGAGCGGAAAGGGGCGTGGCAAAATTTTGAAACGAACCTGATCTGCGTGGGGCTTATAGAAATCTGTGTGCCAAATTTGGTTGCTCTAGCTCATATAGTCTCTGAGATCTAAGCGCTCACACAGACGGACAGACAGACGGAAATGGCTATATCGACTCGGCTGTTGATGCTGATCAAGAATATAAATAATTTATAAGGTAGGAGATGCTTCCTTCTCCCTGTTACATACATTGCAACGAATACAATATCCCCTTTGACTTATTTTTAAAGTAACGGGTATAAAAACAGCATTTGCCGGCGTGTGTTATACACATACATATACTTACATTTATAATGGTGTCATTGGCGCGACATACATACATTGCACTATCGGATTTTGGCGCTAATATTTTATTTATTTTTTGTGCGCGCAAACACACATACATATATTTGTGCATGTACATATATGAGATAATGAGTTTCTTGCATACCTGTTAAATTTCGATTAGAATTACCAATTACAAAATAACTAAGAAAAAGTCAAAAATAATCCAAAAATATAATATAAGTCGCTACAAATATTTGTTATATTTAAATATACATATTTTCGCCCAACTCTGAGAGAGTTGGAGTGATTTCTGAGTCAGACGTGTTTTTCATTGCGCTCTATTCAAAGTCTATTTTCTTATATTTATCGTGCTAAATAAATTGTTATCTATGTATATACATTAGGGTGTCCCTTATTTGGTCAAAGTCAATATTTTTAAACGCATACGGGCTAGTTCTGTTCATTAGGTCCTAAAGCACTCAGAAATAAATTTTTACCTCAATCGGAGTATGATAACCCGTGCCGACTTGGATCGGAAAATTTAAAGATTATATGGGACAAAAAAATTTTTTTTTTTTTTTTTAATTTTTTATTTTTTTATTTTGTTTATTAGGTCCTAAAGAACTCAAAATTAAGTTTTCACCTTAATCGGAGTACGATAACCCATTCAAATTTGCATCGAAACATGAAAAAACAGTATTTTAACACTGATTAGACATTTTTCGATGATTTTTCATGTTTTGATGCAAATTTGAATGGGTTATCGTACTCCGATTAAGGTGAAAACTTGGTTTTGAGTTCTTTAGGACCTAATAAACAAAATAAAAAAATAAAAAATTAAAAAAAAAAAAAAATTTTTTTTTGTCCCATATAATCTTTAAATTTTCCGATCCAAGTCGGCACGGGTTATCATACTCCGATTGAGGTAAAAATTTATTTCTGAGTGCTTTAGGACCTAATGAACAGAACTAGCCCGTATGCGTTTAAAAATATTGACTTTGACCAAATAAGGGACACCCTAATATACATACATAAAACTCTTTGTCCTGACTCACTGAGCATCAACGTGGAGGCCAAACGGCTAAGCGTAGAAAGATAAAATTTTCACACAATATAGATGAGAGTTTCGTCGTGCAATAAGACAGCGTTTTGCGAAATTCGACCTGTAAGTGGGTCAAAATCGGGGTCAAAGGTCACGGAAATGCGTAGTATAAAAAACTTTTTTGTTTCTCAACCAAACTCACAGATTGTATGTTTGGGACTGTCTCTTACTTTCTGACCACATTTAGTCAAATTCGGATTTCTATATCATATAGCTGCAATAGGAACAATCGGATGTTAATTGACTTTAAGTATAAAAACTTTTTTGTTTCTTAAGATATCTCAACCAAACTCACAGATTGTATGTTTGGGGCTGTCTCTAACACTCTGGCCAAATTTGGTCAAAGTCGGGTTACTATATCATATAGCTGCCATAGAAGCAATCGGATGCAAAATAACCTTTAGCTAGCGCGGACTGCCGTCCGCAGTGATTGACGAAGCTAACTACATATACCACTTCACACAATAAGTCCCCGGACTTATATATAAGGGGTGCCGTTGACAAAAAATTTGTTTTGATATTCGATAGTATCATCTTCTATAAGGTACTTAGAGGCTCCGCCCCCTGCTCGCTTCACTCGTCAACCCCCGAGCGATTTGGCGGAAAAGACAGATTTGGTGGGAAAAAGCAAATTTTGCGAGACTGATGTGCTAATTAATTAAAGTAAATTGCAAATCTGGAAAACGAAGTTGGCGACTCATTTTCGAATCATAAGGAGTTGGCGACTCAACATTTTGGCGACAGTGACAGGACCTGTGCTGCCAGCTTAGCTTTTTGCCCGTCAAGTCTGGCTGTTTTTAAAGACCAATGACGGGAAAACTTTTGTTGATAATATTATAAATAAAACACATAAATTAAGACAATCACAAAGCGTTTTTTTTTTGCGCTTTTTTCAAAATATTTCAAGTTTTTTTTCTTCTCTCCAGTCAAAACCCACTTTTTTTTTAATAAAAAGTTGGCAGCACTGTACAGGACTGTCGACGATATCGTTCGTTTGGCCAGATAGGAACTTAAAGCACATACTTGTTGTGCTATTCTTTGCTGCGTAGCCGACGCATTTCTTCACTCATTCGGAGTGGGAAAAAGCAGTGTCGCACCACCTCACCAATTCGAGCCTTCGCTGGATATTCGTATGTACTAACCTATATTGTAAAATAAACAAGTGGGAAAGGCTGTAGTCGAGCTCCCAACTATAGGATACCCGCTACTTATTCAAGTAAATTTAAAATATTTTTATTGCATGCTTTTAGGCACTTATATTGCTTAAAAGCTTTAATCAACCATTACCAACTTTTCTATTTGTCCGATCTATTAAATTCTAAAATATTAGTAAATTTAAAATATTTTTATTGCATGCTTTTAGGCAATTATATTGCGTAAAAGCTTTAATCAACCATTAACACCTTTCTATTTGTCCGATCTATTAAATTTAAAATATTAGTAAATTTCAAATATATTTATTGCATGCTTTTAGGTACTTATATTGCTTAACAGCTTTAATCAACCATTACCACCTTTCTATTTGTCCGATCTTGTTATGATTTAATAAGATGATAGGTAATAATAGTAGCTAACGGTAATGAGGTAAAAAATCATAATATCTTGAAAACTATGCGTGTGGTGGCTTTTCGCGATTTACGGGAGCGGAAAGGGGCGTGGCAAAATTTTGAAACGAACCTGATCTGCGTGGGGTTTAACCCACGTGTGCCAAATTTGGTTGCTCTAGCTCATATAGTCTCTGAGATCTAAGCGCTCACACAGACGGACAGACAGACGGAAATGGCTATATCGACTCGGCTGTTGATGCTGATCAAGAATATAAATAATTTATAAGGTAGGAGATGCTTCCTTCTCCCTGTTACATACATTGCAACGAATACAATATCCCCTTTGACTTATTTTTAAAGTAACGGGTATAAAAACAGCATTTGCCGGCGTGTGTTATACACATACATATACTTACATTTATAATGGTGTCATTGGCGCGACATACATACATTGCACTATCGGATTTTGGCGCTAATATTTTATTTTGTGCGCGCAAACACACATACATATATTTGTGCATGTACATATATGAGATAATGAGTTTCTTGCATACCTGTTAAATTTCGATTAGAATTACCAATTACAAAATAACTAAGAAAAAGTCAAAAATAATCAAAAAATATATCATAAGTCGCTACAAATATTTGTTATATTTTAATATACATATTTTCGCCCAACTCTGAGAGAGTTTGAGTGATTTCTGAGTCAGCCGTGTTTTTCATTGCGCTCTATTCAAAGTCTAATTTCTTATATTTATCGTGCTAAATAAATTGTTATCTATGTATATACATTAGGGTGTCCCTTATTTGGTCAAAGTCAATATTTTTAATCGCATACGGGCTAGTTCTGTTCATTAGGTCCTAAAACACTCAGAAAAAAATTTTTACCTCAATCGGAGTATGATAACCCGTGCCGACTTGGATTGGAAAATTTAAAGATTATCAGTGCACTGATTATACGTTTTTCGATGATTTTTCATGTTTCGATGCAAATTTGAATGGGTTATCGTACTCCGATTAAGGTGAAAACTTGGTTTTGAGTTCTTTAGGACCTAATAAACAAAACAAAAAAATAAAAAAATAAAAAAAAAAATTTTTTTTGTCCCATATAATCTTTAAATTTTCCGATCCAAGTCGGCACGGGTTATCATACTCCGATTGAGGTAAAAATATATTTCTGAGTGCTTTAGGACCTAATGAACAGAACTAGCCCGTATGCGTTTAAAAATATTGACTTTGACCAAATAAGGGACACCCTAATATACATATATAAAACTCTTTGTCCTGACTCACTGAGCATCAACGTGGAGGCCAAACGGCTAAGCGTAGAAAGATAAAATTTTCACACAATATAGATGAGAATTTCGTCGTCCAATAAGACAGCGTTTTGCGAAATTCGACCTGTAAGTGGGTCAAAATCGGGGTCAAAGGTCACGAAAATGCGTAGTGTGAAAAACTTTTATGTTTCTCAACCAAACTCACAGATTGTATGTTTGGGACTGTCTCTTACTTTCTGACCACATTTGGTCAAATTCGGATTTCTATATCATATAGCTGCCATAGGAACAATCGGATGCCAAATAACCCTTAGTATGAAAAACTTCTCTATTTTTTAATATGTCTCAACCAAACTCACGGATTGTATGTTTTGGACTTTTTTTTACATTCTGACTCAATTTGATTTAAGTCCGATCACTATATCATAAGGCAGCCATAGGATCAATCGGATGCAAAATAATCTTCTGTATGAAAAACTTTTCTATTTTTTAATATATCTCAACCAAACTCACAGATTGTATGTTTTTGACTGTCTTTTACCTTCTGACTCAATTTGGTTTAAGTCCGACCACAATATCATATAGCTGCCGTAGGAACAATTGGATGCAAGATAACCTTTAGTATGAAAAACTTTTTTGTTTCATTATATATCTCAACCAAACTCATAGATTATATGTTTGGGACTGTCGCTTACATTCTGACCAAATTTGGTTAAAGTCGGGTGACCATATCAAATAGCTGCCATAGGAACAATCGGATGCAAATTAACCTTTAGAATTAAAAACTCTGTTGTTGTATGAGATATTCTTACAAAACTCACAGATTAACTCTTCTTGCTAAATTTTGGCTTTTTCCTTAAATTTAGCCTTTTCCCGCCAAATTTAGCTTTTTCCCGCCAAATCTGGATTTTTCCCGCCAAATCACTAAATCAGACTTTAAGCCAAAGTTCGATTGCAAGGAAGAAACATTAAAACCGCGGACAGCGGAAGTTAAATATTTCGGTTTTTTACAAAAAATGCTGTATTATATAAATTTGTTAAAGCGGACTACTAAGAACCTTCTTTTCAATTTTGCGAGCGAAGCGAGCTGTGGGTTGGCGAGCGAAGCGAGCAGTATACATTTTTTAAACCGGACAACAAAAGACCTTATTTTTAATTTAGCGAGCAAAGCGAACCAGGGGCGGAGCCCGCTAGTTTATTATACATATGTATACTAGTGATGTAAAAAACATCGATGCATCGATGTTTTTTCAGCGATGTTTCTCTATTCTCTCCGTTTCTTTTTGTTGTAGACGATCTTAAGCGATGCACATGCATTTGCAATGCATCGATGCATCGCTCAACATCGACATCAACAAAAAAACCGGAACATATAAAGAAAAATTGCTGAAATACATCGATGCATCGATGTTTTTTTCTTTTTTCAGCGATTTTTCTCTACATTTTGCGTTTTTTTTTGAGATGTCGATGTTGAGCGATGCATCGATGCATTGCAAATGCATGTGCATCGCTTAAGATCGTCTACAACAAAAAGAAACGGAGAGAATAGAGAAACATCGCTGAAAAAACATCGATGCATCGATGTTTTTTACATCACTAATGTATACGTTCTGCCAAAGTGGTTCTGGCTTACTGTTTTGTGCATTGAATTTTCATTCGTGCATCGAAGGGCTTTTAATTTTATAAATATATTATAAAATTTAGCGTCAGTTTTGTGTTTTTGCTTGTATTCTATTTTTGTTATTCTTGCTTTGCGCGCTCTGTGACGTTTCATTGTGTAGTCACAGGTTTGTGTGTGTGTTCAACGCCGCCTTTTCTAATTACTTTCTGTGCTTTTTCGTTGTCACAGGCTTGTGTGTGTGTTAGCTTGTGTATTTTTCTCTGTGCTTGCGCTCTAGCTCATTTTGTTTTTGTTTTTCCGCTCCAAGCATAATTTGCTAGTGCAGTTTTTGATTGAGCTATTCTTTGTGTTGCTTGCATTAATTTGTGCTCAATTTTGGTTACCCAACAAGCAATTTTTGCGTTAAATACGTCATGCTGCAAGGTAAATTGTGCTTATGGTTCCGTTCGCGACAGTGACAAACTTAAGTTTGTCAATTGTTGGTTATGCGACAACATGTTGCACACTAAATGTGCTGGAATTTCTGGACGTGACCTTGACAAAATTATCTCTAACGATAATAAAAAAGTCATTGGTGGTTTGCGTTGGTTTTTTTCAGTCTGTATCTTTATTCAATTCGATTTTACTCGAGAGAATCCACCTAACAAGCCTTAAATTTTTGGGTGCCCTTTATTCATCTCAACCTGTCTCACCCAGTTTGGCCCCTTCACAATTCATGCCTCCTCTTTATCTTTCGCCTTCGCCATGCAAATGTAATGAGCTTCCTTCCCCTTTTTTGGCTAATAAAGCTTCTTCATTGGCTACTACTTCTCCAGTAGCCCATTCTATACACCTTCAAACACCTTCGTCACCCTCGGCAACTTCCGTATCAGCCTCTACAACTCCTGTTGTGGCCACTTCTTCGGCTCCTCAACCGGGCTCATCAACTACTGCAGTGCCCGATGTTAGAATGAATGTAATAGACAGACCCTCTAAAGCCCCTTCAGGTCAACGGAATAGTCGTCATTTAACCTCACCTACTTTGTCTCCGCCGCCTCAGGTAACAGTTGTTGCTCCTCGTAAGCAGATTTTTATTAATAGAACATCTGAGTCTGTGTCTGCTTACATTGCTAGTAAGTCCTCAGCAAATGTTTCAGTTAAAAAGTTCAATTTTTCTTTTAAAATTAGTGTGTCTTCCGAGTAGTTCATGAATTTAAACAAAAAAATAGTTCGCTTTCAACACCAGTTAGCCTTTCAATACCTAGTTCTTCAGCTTAAACTGTCTCTATTTATTCTCCAAAAAACTAGACCTTGACCAAATTAATGTTCAATATCAGAATGTTATTTCTCCCTCTGATGATATTGAATTTGTCGCTGTAAAGGTTACTTTTCCATTTTGCGCCATATTTGTTTCTTGCTCTTATATACCACCTTCACCTAACATTCATGTTTATTTGCAACACCTAAGTAATATAAATTAAATTTCTAGCCTTGTGCTTGACACAGACTTATTGTTGTTGTCAGTGACTTCAATCTACCTCACCCCTCCTGGTAATTTTTTAATGACTTAAATCATTCTTATCTAATCATTTTACTATTCTAATCAAAAATACGCGTCGAATGACACCTTGATCATCAAAATCCGATCACTGGCTCAGAAGATAATTAATTTTGAAATTTTTGGTGCTCCTTTCAAAACGAGATGAAAAGTCAGTCTGTTTGTTTGTTTGTCTGTTTGTTTGTCTGTTTGTTAGTACCAAATCGTTGATTTGCTTAAAAGTTTGAATGAGGACTTATTCCCGATAAAAAATCTAGAAACGTTTGTTCTACGACTTTTTCGAAAAATCGATAGTTTAGCGGGAAATCGCTAAAACCCGCTAAAATGAAAAACCCCCTTAGTGTCCAAACCATAGAAACTACAGATATGATCTATAAGTCGTTGGAAAGGTAGGGCTCTTAAGCATACCTTCAAACTATTTTTCTAAAGTACACAGGTAAAAAACTACAGGTGAAATAAGTAAATTTTTCCACATTTTTTGCAATAATTTAATAATTTGCAATATGTTTGAGCTTGTAAAATTTCGCGTTTTTTGATATATCATTCATAAATTTATGCTGATTGGTTTGGAAGATATAACCTATTAACTGAATATATACGTTTTACTTTGAATTGAAATAGGACAGCAGCAGCAATTACATTTGACTAACAGTCCAGTAACAATGAAATCTATAATTAGACAGTCGTTCTTAAGGATCGCCAGTGGCCCAAAGTGAAGAGCGTCCGATTTTTGCATGAATTCTCAGCTCGGGTTCATTTTTTAATCAAAAATATAGAATCGTTTGTTCTACGACTTTTTCGAAAAATCGCTAGTTTAGCGGGAAATCTCTAAAAACCGCTAAAATTGAAACCCCCGTAGCATTCAAACGATAGAAGCTACAGATGCGATCTATATATCGTTGAAAAGGTGTTTCGAAGGACTCTTAGGCATACCTTCAACGTTTATTTTTTATTTGAAAAGGTAGAATGGGAATAGGACAGCAGCTGCAAAGTGTCATAGCAGCCAGAGTTGAAGAGTGCTGATAGCTTTAGCTGTACAAACAATAAACAAATTTGACAAAGCTATACTGTCAAAAAATATTGCAATTTCAAAATTTCTGACGTCTTATTCAAAAATTTCTGATATCCCATAAAAAAAACCTCTTTACGAGGTAAAAGTCTAGTGACGAAAACATATTCATGCCCCAAAATTTCTGATATCCAATTTTGTGACGAATAATATTAAGATTTACACATAAATTATTTTAAACAACATTTTTGCATTCAAACAACGATAATTCAAAAAGGCTCCAACGGCCCCATTAGCTCCAATAATTTAAATATTTTCACTCCCACGTACACCTGTTTATCTCACGAGCCAGGTAAGTTTGCAAAAGTCTTAGTATGCACATTTGTAAGTTAAATTGATACCTTTCGATCGGTATGTTACTCGACCTGATCGGACAGTCATAGCAAATTTTCCATTCTTCCTGTGTATATATGCTAGTCGCCTTCGTCGACTGCCGTCTCGCAGTGATTTTAATTTAAATTATATTGTGACTTACATATGTATAAAAAATTTTTTAGCTTTAATGTCATATTATTAATTAATTGTTGTGTAGCCTGCTTTTAGCCTGACAATAAATAAATAAAACTACACTCACTCGCATATCTCTGCGTACACCCTTATTTTTGCTTTAACTGCTATGTATGTAAGTCAAGTTATCACAGAAAAAAAATATATTTGGAAAGGTCGTTTAAATTCCGATTGAATGATGCAAAAATTTCCTTATCCCATTAAGTACCCTTTGAGAATTTCGAACTTATGTAAAAGTCACTTTTCAATACTTTTTTTCTCGATTTTTTACAAAAAATTTTTGGATGCAAAAAAAGTTTTTGAAACAATTCTAAGAGTAACTGCAAAAAAAAACTTTCGAAAATAATTTTGCTAGTATTTTCTAAAATTATTACGATTATAAAAAATAATCAGAAAAAATCAAAAATAATCAAAATTTATCTTTCTCACAATTTCGGATTATTTTTGATTTTTTCTGAATGTTTTAAATTTTGTTTAGATGATTTATGACTATTTGTTAAAAAAAACAAAATCATTTTAAAATTTCACAATCAAAGTAGCTAAAGCTTTTGATTATAGTTGCTTTTTGTGCTGTCTAAAGCAGTTAAATTCAGAAGAAAGAAGGAGGCTGCTACAATATTTCAGTAGCTCACTAGTTAGAGTTGCTGACCTGTCAGTTCCAGTTTGAAAAAAAACTGGGTTCGATTCCCCCCGTCATAAGTTCTTCGGAATGAATCGCAAAAATATATACTTCCCGTCAATAAAAAAAAAAGAATAGTATTCAACATTTTTTTTTTTATCAAAAGAGTCAAGAAAATAATTGCTTGCAGAATATTGGAGAGCTAAGCGGAGCGCTCAAGAGGTCCACATTTATTGCGTATACAATCGAAAACAAGATATCCTAGTAGTTGGACTGTGATTTGCACAAAAAAAGACTTGCCGACTAGTTATGAACTTCCACAGTAAGTTTATGTTATTGATTATACAAGTACAAGTAATGCCCTTATTGCGGTTTTTCATGGAATATGTGGAAGACTCGATCGAGTTTGATCTGGAGATGCCTGCGTGAAGTACCAGTACCATCACCAGCCAACTCGAAACCAGAGTACCAGATGCAAAGCGCACTTCACACTTTGACAGGTCAAATACGAATGCTCAAATGTATTCCTCAGGAGGGCTTTATATGCCCAGCACAAAGCAACTATAATCAAAAGCTTTGGCTACTTTGATTGTGAAAATAATTTGAATTTTTCTAAATAATCGTAAAAAATCTAAAATAATCAGAAAAAATCAGAAAAAATCAAAAATAATCCGAAATACCCAAAACGATTATATTTGATTTTTTCCTGATTATTTTCCGAATGATCGTAGTAATTCAGAGATTTAACAGGTATGATTTAAACCTAACTGTCAAATTTTGTATGGTAAAGGCCTACTTACGGGCCTTTTACCGGCTTTTTTTCGTTACGGCCCCATACGGGTCTCAGTGGGAATTGCCTATAAAGCAGTTAAATTCAGAAGAAAGAAGGAGGCAGCTAGAATATTTCCGTATTTTTCATTAAGTCTCAATTTTAATAAGGTATTTAAAGTGAGTCCAGAGGAGCCATTGCTAAAATATATTGTGTGTTGTAGAGAATCTAATTCTCTTTGAATTTATTGTTATTTAAAAAGCCACTTTTACCCAAATTTCGCGAATTTTAATTTTTAAGGATCTAAGCTCACAATTTCAAATGCCGATTTGTTCGCTTGTCGGTTTGGGAATTTCATCGTTTTTTTTTTGTTTGCATTACTAATAACTCGTAAACTACTCAAGATATTTTGATGCGGCTTTTTCCTAGTGCTAAACATACTACTAGAAGTATTTTGTAAAAATGGGCGAGTCACCACCCCCGACCCCAAGTTTTGTATTACATTTTATGCTTACAGCCATCTGAGAGGGCTTACAACTTTCTACACTCACTCGCATATCTCTGCGTACACCCTTATTTTTACTTTAACTGCTATGTAAGTCAAGCTATCACGGTAAAAAAAAAATATATTTGGAAAGGTCGTTTAAATTCCGATTGAATGATGCAAAAATTTCCTTATCCCATTAAGTACCCTTTGAGAATTTCGAACTTATGTAAAATTGTCATTTTTAGGACTTTCAGATTTTTTTAAAAAATACTAGCAAAAATATTTTTGAAAATTTGTTACTCTTAGAATTCTTCCAAGAATTTTTTTGCATCAAAATATTTTTTTTGTAAAAAATCGAGGAAAAAAGTTTTGAAAAGTGACTTTTACATAAATTCGAAATTTTCGAAGGGTACTTAATGGGTTAAGGAAATTTTTGCATCATTAAATCAAAATTTAAGCGACCTTTCCAAATATATTTTTTTTTCTGTGATAACTTCACTTACATAGCAGTTAGTTAGCAATACAAATCTTAAACTAACTTGTTACTAAAAAAAAAAAAAAATTTGGGGTGAGGGTGGTGACACGCCCGCTTTTCCAGAATGCTTTTAAAAGGATTCATAACACTAGAAAAATCCCGCATCAAAATATCTTGAGTAGTTTACTAGATATTTATTAAGGCCCCACAAACTGGTCAAATTTCATATACACACACACACACACACACACACTGTCTAGCTGTGAGTGTAAACTTTATAACATGCATGACCTTTTACATTTTGGTAGCTTCAATTAATATGTTTGTTGTTGTTGTTTAAAATACTGATTAAATGCGCTGGAGCTAAAGCCAATGAAGGCAGCACACGCACAGAGACAGATATACACTAGCCGACATAATTAGTTGACGAAGCAGTAACTAATCTGTGTTTCCTTGTATTTCTCATTAAATCATGTTTAACAACGAAATCAAAAAGTCGACAAAACGAACGGTCGATATATCCCCAAAAAATACCGAAACAATTTTTAAAAGAAAACATAATTTTTAATACAAAATACATGCGTTAATTTTGACTTGTTGATAGTTGATAGGTCGAAAATCAAATTTAATCCAAAAGTTCAAACCTTTGCCAGCACTGATCTGATTTCCATACGAAATATAATTTTGATTAGAAATAAGCCTTTAAATTTATTAAGAATTTCAAATTTATTCATGCGCAAAGATATCGATTTTGTAGTATACTTAAGCTTAAGAACTCCTAAGAAGTTTAAAATGTTTAAATGTCAAGCTTAAACATAGAATCAACTCCTGTCATAATTAACTGAACTTAATCCTGCAAATGAGCTACGGTGAACAAGCTTCTGCGGGTCAAGTTTTAATAAAAATCTAAAAAAAAAAAAAAAAAACTAGCTAGTGGCGTGAATTTGCATTCGAGAATCGATTTGGACCGTCATACTTCGAAGCCGCAGCACGTACGAATTCATACGACAAAGTACGCGATAAGCCGAGCACACTTCGTGCTCCATTACCGTGCTGTATATTGTTGCATATAGGATTGATATGCAGATGCTTTCCTGTTTTACTTTACCATTCTTATAGGGATGTAATGCAGATGCTATACCCACTGGAATAGCATGCAATGGTTTTCTATTTGAAGAAAATAAAAAGATTATAATATTTCAAAAATGTATTATTATATATTAACATTATTATTTTTTAAAACTAAGCTAATTAATAATAAAAAACTAATGACGATGAACCAGAAAGGACAGTGCAATAATAGGATAGGAATTGAAGACACCACACAACACAAATGTTAGCCGTTAAGTTAATGAAAAAGTGTGTATTTTAAGTGTTTCTTGTTAGGGAATCACTAGAGAATGTTTCCCTATGACTAGGGAATCATTAGGGATTTTGTATGATCGGCACGAAGACACTCAAACGTTTTACAGTGCTCTTATGGTTGTAGCAAACACACGAACATTCCCGACACCGAAACGATTTCGATTTCGCTTTGCTGAAAAAGCGAGACAACAAGGGCTGAAGTTGCCTTGTCAAAGCCACGCGAAGGCTCGCTGCTCGCTACCCGTTACTTATAAAAATAAGTAAAAGGGGATATTGTATTCGTTGCAATGTATTGAACAGGGAGAAGGAAGCATCTCCTACCTTATAAAGTATTTATATTCTTGATCAGCATCAACAGCCGAGTCGATATAGCCATGTCCGTCTGTCTGTCCGTCTGTGTGAGCGCTTAGATCTCAGAAACTATATGAGCTGGAGCAACCAAATTTGACACACAGAGTTCTATAAGCCCCACGCAAATCAAATTTGTTTCAACATTTTGCCACGCCCCTTTCCGCCCCCGTAAATCGCGAAAAGCCACCACACGCATAGTTCTCAAGATATTAGGATTTTTTAACTCATTACCGTTAGCTTCTATTACTACCTATCATCTTATTAAATCATAACAAGATCGGACAAATAGAGAGGTGGTAATGGTTGATTAAAGCTTTTAAGCAATATAAGTGCCTAAAAGCATGCAATACAAAATTTTAAATTTAATTAAGTAAGTAACGGGTATCCTATAGTCGGGAGCTCGACTATAGCCTTTCCCACTTGTTTCTACTGTACATGAGCGGCAGCGCAGTGGCATCGCAAATTTCCTATCCCAGTAGAGCCTGATGGCATGTGGTGAACAAAATACACACAGTCTTCAGCTTTTAAAGACATTGCAGCCCTTCCTTTGTGTATTTCGTCATTGAATCACATTGCTGTTGCAAGTAAGTCTAGAAGTGCATTATACGTAAGTAAATTAAACATATAACCAATTCGACCCCAAACTTGTTTTAATTATTGGTATTTTCTTGTAGAGAGGTTTTCCATAGTGAAAACTAATAAAGAAAACGCAGAAGAATATGGTTCATCCCAGGTCAGAATTTCCAATCACCACCACCGAGGATTTGAGTCGTAAGTCATATTGAAGCCAAATAATACTAAGCAGAGCTTTTTATAAGTTTTATTATGTGTAAACTATACAAAAAAATTGCCAAAAATTATACAATTATTTACAAAAATCTATTTTTTATTATTTTGTTTAATTTTTTGATGCCATTTCGGCACAATTTTCCAGTGGCCTACAAACAGGTCAATTTAGGGCAAAAATTGCCCAACCCCCCAAAAAACTCTTTGTAAAATTTCTGTACGTCTTCAGGGGTACCCCCGGAAACCGTAGCGGACAGTTCCTCTAGTATTTCAGCTAGCGTATACCGAATTACCCCGGCTTATACTTATTAACTTATAATAAAACTTAAAACTATCTTTACTTATTATTAAATTCCTCCTGAACACAGCACTCGCTTGAAGGGGTCAATCTGAAATTTAGAATCAATAATTTGTTTGTTGGAAGAGCATGATTAGAATGATTAATTATTACCTAAGTTTTGGGCGATCTGCCAATCTTCCTACTTTCCATTTTAAAGAGCCTCCTATAAGTTGATTCAAAGAAAATATAATAATTAAAACAAATTAAGTGTCTAATTGGTAATTATATTCATTTACTTACGTACCTCCTGGTCTTGCTTGCAAAAGCGATGTTGCTTATCATTGGACAATTTGAGCAGGCTATTAGGCTACATACATAATGAAAATAAACATTTATTCATATACATATTTATACATAGCTAAAACTTACCTTATTTTTACACTTTCTGCACAATGACGAAATACACAAACGAAGAACTGCAATGTTTTCGATAGGCGATAGCCAGCGTTTTGTATTTATCGATGACAGACACGATAATAATATTTGATAATAAAAAACCATTTTACCATATTTTAAGAATGCTTGATTAATAAAATAAGGAATTCTTAATATTAAGTTTCTTATGAATTCTTTTAACAGTACAGAAAAACAGAAAAAATGCTTTCGATATTTATTGCCAGGCGTTGGCAACGTTAAGTTAGCTGCAGGGATTTTTTTCTTGCAGCTAAAATTACTCCTAAAGCGTAGTACGCTCTAGCTTAAAACATTTTGGACGCTCGAAATGTTCGATGTTTTGAGGTCGGGCCTTACAGAATTCAGTGTGACAGCATAATACCAAAAATCACTAAGAAGTTGAGAGATTGTTGGTCCTTTGCTGCTGTGGTCACACTGTTGCGTCAGCTGTGCACAACAAACAAGTAAATACAATTCAAATAATCAATGTGACAAAATGGACCAAATGGACTTGATCAGTGATGTAGCAGCGACCAATGCCATTATTTTTGGATAAACGGCCTTTGCAATACTTTCCCATGCACTTTTGATAAAAGTCGCATCAAAATGCTTTTTATCGGTTAAATCCCATATGATTGGCCTCTCTCTCACCTCTTCAAGTAGCCTTATTCGTTCTTCATTTTCGAAGACATCAATTCGGCTCTTATTTTGCTGCTAATTTTTTCCCGCCATTGTTGTTCATATATTTAGACTAGTCAAAACAACGTACTATGCGTACTATGCTTTGACCTTTAAAAATGCTTCCACTTATTATTAAATAAATAAATAATGAATTAATTACACATTTTAACAGGCGTAAATTCTTTTGAATTTCTGATATCCAATTTTGTGACGAATAAAATTAAGTTTTACACATAAATTATTTTAAACAAAATTTTTGCACTCGGCACATTGCGCTAAAATGTCTCAAATCTTCAGACCAAATAAAACTTACTGTTTTGCGCAGTGCCGAATGCAAAAATTTTGTTTAAAATAATTTATGTGTAAAACTTAATTTTATTCGTCACAAAATTGGATAACAGAAATTTTGGGGCATGAAAATGTTTTCGTCATTAGACTTTTACCTCGTAAAGAGGTTTTTTTATGGGATATCAGAAATTTTTGAATAAGACATCAGAAATTTTGAAATTGCAATATTTGATGTGATTTGATGATGAAATGTGGGAAAAAATACCTTATTTAACCTGTAACTTTTTACCCTTATAATTAAGGTATGCCTAAGAGCTCTTCGAAATACCTTTTCGACGATATATAGATCGCATCTGTAGCTTCTATCGTTTGGATGCTATGGGGGTTTCAATTTTAGCGGTTTTTAGCGATTTCCCGCTAAGCTAGCGATTTTTCGCAAAAGTCGTAGAGCAAACGTTTCCAGATTTTTGAACAGGAACAAGTCCTTATTCAAACATTTAAGCTAAATTAACGATTTGATCCAAACAAACAAACTGGCTGCTATGACTCTTTGTTGCTGCTGCCCTATTCCAATTCAAAGTAAAACGTATATATTCAGTTAATAGGTTATATCTTCCAAGCCTATCGGTAAAATTTTTTGTGTCATATAGCAAACAACGCGAAATTTTACAAACTAAAACATATTGAAATTTAAAAAAAATCGTTAGCGGCGTTTTCTCAAAAACCGCCAAAATGTGGGGGAAAATACCTTATGTCACCTGTAGCAATTTACCTATGTACTTTAGAAAAAAAGTTAAAAGGTATGCATAACAGCCCTTCAAAATACCTTTTCAACGATATATAGATCGCATCTGTAGCTTTTATCGATTGACTGCTATAAGGGTTAATTTTAGCGGTTTTTAGCGATTTCCCGCTAAACTAGCTTTTATCGAAAAAGTCGTAGAACAAACGTTTCTAGATTTTTGAGCGGGAACAAGTCCTCATTCAAACTTTTAAGGTAAATCAACGATTTGATCCTAACAAACAGACAAACAAACAAACAGACTGACTTTTCATCTCGTTTTGAGAAGGGCACCAAAAGTTTCAAAATTAATTATCTTCTGAACCAGTGATCGGATTTTGATGATCAAGGTGTCATTCGACGCGTATTTTTGATTAGAATAGTTAAAAATTAAAAAAAAAATCAAAAAGGCTCCAACGGCCCCATTAGCTCCAATCATTTAAATTTTGCCCCTCCCACTTACACCTGTTTATCTCACGAACCAGGTGTGTTTTCAAAAGTCTTAGTATGCACATTTGTAAGTTTAATTGATACCTTTCGATCGGTATATAGCTCGACCTGATTGGGCAGTCATAGCAAATTTTCCATTCTTCCTGTGTATATATGCTAGTCGCCTTCGCACCCTTCGTGCTGCTTTCGTCACTAGCGCGGACTGCCGTCCGCAGTGATTAATCAGCACAGTGTGGAAGGGAAGTTCGAAGGGTAATTCGCAGGAAATGTAAAGGAATTTTAAGGGAAATTCGGTAAAAACTTGCGGATTAAAATTCGCAAAAATGAAGTGAAAACCGGAACAGGCCTGTATGTCACCTTTTTTTTTTTTTTTTGTCTTTGACGCGTGCGCTTGCTGCGTTTCGTTGCACAAATATTGTGCCACTGCTGGTGGCAGCGTTCGACTTTCGTTCGACAGAGATGGAAACAAAATGAAACGAACAGAAACAGCCGGTCGAAAGCTTGTAAGCTAGAGAGAGAAAGAAACAAGAAAAAACGAACAAAAACAGCCTCTGCCTGCGTCGTACAATTTTTGTCGACGTCAACGCTGGACGAAAACTTTTACGCTAGAGAGGGAAAGAAACAAGAAAAAACGAACAGAAACAGTCTCTGCCTGCATCGGAAAATTTTTGTCGACGTCAACGCCGGTCGAAAGCTTGTACGCTAAAAAGGGAAAGAAACAAAAAAAAACAAACAGAAACACCCAGTAGAACCTGATGGCATGTGATGAACAAAATACACACAGCCTTCAGTCGGAAAAATGCAGGGGTGGCCAAAGTCTACTAGGCCTTCAGGACGAGACCACTGAAATTTTTACAGAAATTTTCTATCGTTTCCTCAGGGGTACATTTTGCTGCAAGAAAAAAACGTTGCCAACGCCTGGCAATTAATATCGAAATCACTTTTTATAAGTTTTCAACAATATTTTTCTGTAATTCTGTATTGTTAAAAGAATTCGTAATAAATTTAATAAATTGTACAACTTATTTTATTAATTTACAATTTTAAAATATGGTAAATTGTTGTCTTATTATTAAATATTATTATCGTGGAGGTTGTGAGGCAGCATCCAGCTACATCACAATTTAGTTTGTTTTTATTTTTTTTACACAGTGAACGAGCCAATGGATCGTACTCGTTCACTTAGTTCATACGAACGTCGCATGGAGCGAAAACGTTCAGTTACTCACAAAGAACCGCGCATGGAATAAGTCGCGTTCTTTTTGTTCAGTTTATAGTTCCCGTGAACCCCGCACTGGAGCGTGATCGTTCACCTAGTTCACGTGAACGAACACAGAAAAATGGAGGGAATTTCCGCCATGCCGGCAAGACTTTACTTTTTTTGACGGGCTCAACGAGTAAACATCACAGCGGAAAGATTTCGAAACCGAGTGCAAATAAAACGAAGAAACCACGCGACAACAGTGTTAACAACAACAACAATAGCAACGACTTGTGCGTGGGCAGATTTTTGCCAGCAAAACCAACAACAATAACAACGACTCGTGTGCGTGCAAAACCAGCAACGATTTGTGCAACAGGCCGCCGCCGAACTTGCATGTGTGTGTGTGCACAAATTTACCGCCATCAAAGCAACACCAACAACAACAACGTTTTGCGCAACGTACCGCCGCCGGCAACAACAACAATAACAACAACAGTTTCCAGTGTGTGTGCCAGCGCAGCCGCCGCCGGCGACAACAACAACAATAACAACCACATTTCGGCGCAAGTGTGGCCGCATACCACGGCAACAACAACATAAAACACAGCGCAGAGCCACTAGCCGCAACACGTGTGTGTGTGTGTGAGCGTGGGCTTGTCCGTCGCCAGCCAGCAACACAGCGCAGCGCCATTAGCCGCAACACGTGTGTGTGTGTGTGAGTGTGCAGGTTCGTCCAGTCACTAGGCAACAACCACAGCAAACGCTCAGTGAAGGGAAATCCCTCCTGAGGCCCACGGCAGACAGCCGGCAGCGGGAAGACCACACGCGAAGTGTGAGTTGCAAGGAGCCACTTGCGGAAAACGCAGCAGCAGTAGCAGATCTACACAGCAGCGGGTAAGCCGGTCAACAGTTTTGTTTCTTTCTCCTTTTCTTGGCTCCGCCTTTTGGGGCAGTAACCAGATTCTTCTGACCGTGCGGCAAAATATTTTATGTAAATCCAGAATGTAGACCCAATAAAGCAAAGGGTAAATCTTTGTAACGATAGTGGCACGTGGTTTTTTTTTATTTATCCATTTTCTTTCTAGTGAAATATTTCTTGGCTATTCCTTCCAACTAAATTTCAGGAAACCTGATGCGGGTCCCGGGAGACGGGTGCATTGTCGAACCGACCGGCCGGACCTGGTGCTCCGGAGGTGATCCAGGAATAGAATTTCGGTCCGTTCCGTTTTCTGTTCCTGAATCCTCTCCGAGGACCAGCTCTGGAAACACCTGGATCCGGTTCGTGGATGGAATATCGGTCTGTTCCGTTTTCTGTCCACGGACTGGATCAGGCGGCCGGGTCTGGACGACGTTGGAGGGCCTTCCTGGAATGAGATCTTGGCCAGTTCCGGTTCTCATTCCGGCGAGTGACCACCCAGCGTCGCCGGAGGGGGACGATTCTGTGCCTGACTCTTGGACCCGCGTTATGGTTAGCTACTATTATTACCTATCAACTTATTAAATTTTAACAAGATCGGACAAATAGAAAGGTGGTAATGGTTGATTAAAGCTTTTAAGCCATATAAGTGCCTAAAAGCATGCAATACATTTTTTTAAATTTATTTATGTAAGTAACGGGTATCCTATAGTCGGGAGCTCAACTATAGCCTTTCCCACTTGTTTTTTTTTTTTTCTCTCTTCATGGGCGGTAGCAGCGTGCCCAGAAAGTAGCAGCCCTAGTTCGCCACACAGAGGGAGATTTTGGTGCTGCTTCCAGATCGCGGGAGAACTGGAGAGAGAGGCAAGGCCGTGACGCTGGCACAGCCGCAGCATGGATCGCTTTATTCAAGCACCTCGCCTGTTCTATCACGGCGCACCCGCGTTGCCCATATCGATGGAACCGAGCGGCCGTTCAGGCGGAACCACCACACAACAGCGCTCTGGGCTCAGAGGAGAGCCGTTCGACAGAGCCACGCAACCTGGTTATGGGCCCCTTACAGGCCATGAGCCCAGTACGGGTAGCTGCTGGAGGAGCCGGAGCCGGAGAGCAACAAGACGACGCTAGAGTTGGCTGGGGACAACCCAACTGGGTAGCCGCCCCAGCAGAATGGCAGCTCCTCGGTCTGGACGGATTAGTTCCGGTTTCGCTCCTGGATTGCGTCAACAGGGCCCAAGGTCACGCCTTTGGCCGGAACATCAAGATTACCATGCGAACCGGCGGCAGGTCATTCCTCATTAGGATCCAACGGGACGGACTAGTGTTTGTCATTCTTGTCCCCCCGTCCTAAGATCCTGCAGGCTTCCCAGTCCCCAGCTGGCCACCATTTTTTTTTGAACATACATAAATCTACAACAGCACAACAGCAAGCAGAGCTGCAGCAGCAGCCGAACTCCCAACGAAAGCAGAGCTGCAGCAGCAGCAGAGAGACAACGCTGGCAGAGCCGACACGCGGCCAAAAGCCACGTCGCGGGCTACAAAACTACAGGCTAGCTCTGTCGCCACGATGACGGGCAGAACTGCAGGCGAGCCCTGGCAACACGAGCGCGGGTAGACCGAGACCGTCGTCTACGCCTCGTGTTTGCGCAGCAGCTACGAGCCAGTTCCTGCGCCATAAGTGCGAGCAGAACCACAACAGGCGAGCTTTGACGCGACGCGCCCGCTAGCAGCGCTACAAAGATACGCTCTGCCAACGTCGACTGAAACCGACGCAGGCTTCGTCGCCTCGGTCAACGCAACCAGCAGTTAGTCAGCTACGAGCTCTCGACGCGATCACTACATCATCTCTCTACAGAAGCAACCAAAGTTTTTAGTCAGTTCCAGACTACCACCGCGAGCAGTCAAGTAAAAATTAAAGAAAATAAATCAACGCGAGCCTACGCAATTAAAGAAAATAAATCAACGCGAGCAAAACAAAATTTAAGAAAATAAATCAATGCGTGGGAAACCTTCAGAAGCAAACGAGATCTCTTGCAAACACGTGCACAGATCTTTCTCGAAAAGCAAAAACCCCGGCCACGCGCTAACATTTTCAATTAATTAATGAATTAATTAGCCGCGACATTTGACATTCAACCACGTGCGCCTAGCATAAAGAAGTGCCTTTTATTCATCACCGCGGACCAACACACGTGCACCAATCAACATGGTCAGTGTCAGTTGGGTATATTTCCGACGCCGGGAACAATTGATAGCGATAGCAACGGAATTTGGCCTCGATTCTGAGGGAACCGTGGCGGACCTCCGTGCCCGTGTTGCTGAATTCGTCTCGATAAGCACCCATGCCGAGCACGTCAACCAGCGATTGGTGGAGCTGGAGCAGCAGTATCGTGAGGCATCAGGATCGGAACACAGCGACTCCAAGAGTCGATCCCGCAGCGTTTCCCCTGTCCCAAGGGATCAAGTGGTGCCGCAAGTGATCGTGACTGCGCCGGGCAGTCAACCACCGGAGGCTCGAACGAGCAGTCGTCTCCTCCGAGGGAATCGCAACCATTCCCCTGCCACACAGAACGCGAGCCGCACAGATTCACCATATCGCACGATAGCGGAGAAAGTGCATCGCTGGGATATCCACTTCGATGGGCAGTCGGATCCGCTGAGTTTCATCGAACGTGTGGAGGAACGCGCCGCGGCTCACCTGATCGACCTGGCACACCTTTCACAAGCCATTCCAGAACTACTTACTGGGAATGCTAGTGACTGGATCCGTGTCAGTCGGTTGCAGGGAGCATCATGGGCCACCTTCAAGCAGGATTTCGTAGATTTTTTCTTGCCCCCTCGATATTTTCAGCGCTTGGAAGACCAGATCCGAGCAAGGCAACAGAGGCTAGGAGAATCGTTCAAGACATACATCGTGAAGCTAAGGTTGCTCATGAAGCGAGCAAGCTACTCAGGAATGCAGGAACTGGATCGGGCCTATGAGATCTTGCTGCCCAAATACCAACTGTACATACGGCGGCATGAGGCACTATCGCTCGCGCAACTCACGCAATTGGCCACCGATTTTGAATTTGTGCGCGATCGTGAGCGGCAAAGCAGTGAACCTACACAGCCATAGCCCACGACCGGGAAGAGCCAGCCGTCGCGACCAGGCATCGGAATCCTTTCCGAGACAACCAGCCGAGTCATCAACCTCCAGGAGGGGAACCTCACGTCAGCAGGATGTTGCAGGAGTCCGGACAAGCCATCGACGTACAGCGAGCCTGTAGACGTTGTGGTGAAATCGGTCACCAGGCGCGGGACTGCCGCAACCGGCAGCTTTACTACTGCTGGCGCTGTGGCAAACGAGGAATCAAGACGACGGAGTGCTGCGGCTTGGCTTCGGGCAACGGACAGCGGTCTTACCTGCCCCAGGACCAGGTGAGGGCAGCCGCCAACCAGTCCCGGGAATAGATCGAATCATGCGAGTGGAGAAGGCGCGCATCATGGCTCAGGTCAAGATCGAGGGTCAGGTGAGGCAAGCCATCATAGATACCGGAGCCACGAGAAGCTTCATAAGCGAGGATGCAGCTGGTAAACTCGACCCTAGCCAGCTACGAGATGTGCGGGCCAAGGTCAGCATGGCAGATGGGAGTCGCGCCATCGTATGCAAAGCCCTCGTCGCGACAGTGCAACTCGGCGACAGTTGTGCTTGCATACCCTTCTTGGTGCTGTCAACCGTCGTGGATGACGTAATCTTGGGCATAGATTTCCTGTGCGCCATCCGAGCCTCACTGCATTGTGGACCTGTACAACTGCAGCTGACCCCAACGTGCTTGCATACCTCCACAGGACGTCGTAATACCATCCGCGCCATCCCGGCGAGCCAGGATCCCCTTCCCGGGTGGGAAACGACGTTGGGCGGAACCATCGAGGCCCTCATCACGCACACTCAGACCGCAAGCGACGCGATCACCAAGGCCATAGCAGAGACTTCCGGTGGTGCTGGAGCGGCACGCCCCACACGAAAGAGGAACAGCGAGGGACAGGAGCGTTTCCAGCGAAGTTCACGGGGGCCACTAGTGGAAGGCGAGCCATCCCTACGTCCTCTCCCCTTCGGGGGAACCACAGCCGGACCAGGCGACCTGTCCGCACCAGCACAGAAGCATCACGGAGAAGACCCCTTCGGGGGAACCACAGCAGGGAAACGCTGCCCTGGCCTGACGAGCCAAAAGCTAGTACACCAAGACCCAAAGGCGGGCACACCACGTAATGTTTATCAAGACCCCTCCGGGGGCAATCTCACGCAATTCCAGGAAGGCCCGAAGGCGGGTACCGCACGTAAAGTAAATCAAGACCCAAAGGCGGGCACAACACGTAATGTATACCAAGACCCCTCCGGGGGCAATCCCATGCAAGCCCAGGAAGACCTGAAGGCGGGCACACCGAGCAGCAAAGATGACACACCGACGACTCCAGCCCACGAAGACGAGCAGCATCATGAGACGAAGACGACTGAGGAGACCTGTTCCACCGGGCCAAGTTCTTGGGGACCACTTGAAGATGGCGAGCCATCTCAACGTCCCTACCCCTTTGGGGAAACCACGGCCGAGGTTTGCGCCATAGCAATACCCCCGGAACCGGATCCTCACGTCAACGAGGCGGACGACGATGACCCCAGCGAGGCAAAACCAGGTCAAGAAGAGGAACCCGATCTAGAGCCATGGGTGCGAGATTTCCTGGAACGAGAACTGGCGCAGTTTGAGACCCTGACTGGAGTCACGCACATCGCAGAGCACGTGATCACTATGAGGGATGATCGCCCGATCAAACAGCGATACTACCCGAAGAACCCAGCCATGCAGCGCATCATCGACGAACAAGTCGACGAACTTTTGAAGAACAACTGCATCGAGCCGTCCAAGAGCCCTCATAGCGCGCCCATCGTGCTCGTGGGGAAGAAGACTGGCGACGTCCGGATGTGCATCGATTACCGACAGCTGAACGCCAACTCTATCCCGGATGCGTATCCGCTGCCGAGGATCCACCACATCCTGGAGCGTCTGCGCAACGCGAAATACATCTCGACCCTGGATCTGAAAACCGGCTACTGGCAAATTCCTATGGCACGCGGCAGCCGGGAATACACTGCATTCACCGTACCTGGACGCGGCCTTTTCCATTGGAAGGTGATGCCGTTCGGCCTACACTCAGCGCCTGCCACTTTTCAGAGAGCCCTGGACAGCGTCATCGGCCCCGACATGGAGCCATTCGCTTTCGCGTATCTCGATGACATCATCGTGAGCGGAGCATCACTGGAGGAGCACGTACGCAACCTAGGAGAGGTGCTCAGAAGTCTTAGGCAAGCCAACTTGCTGCTTAACCGGGCCAAATGCAAGTTCTTCCGACGCAGTCTAGTGTACCTTGGTCACGTCATCAGTGGAGAGGGAATTCACACGGACCCCGACAAGATCGCAGCAGTCCGAGAGCTACAACCACCAGCGACCTGCCGTGAGCTAAGACGCTGCCTGGGGATAGCGTCCTGGTATCGACGCTTCGTCCCGAACTTTGCCGACATCGTCCAGCCCATGTCGCTCTTGCTCAAGAAGGGTCAGAAGTGGGACTGGAAACCAGAACAGCAGGCTGCATTCGAGGAGCTCAAAGCTCGGCTGACGGAAGCCCCAGTCCTCGCCTGTCCAGACTTTAGCGAGAAGTTTGTACTCCAAACCGACGCGAGCGACTGCGGGCTTGGAGCCGTACTAGCCCAACAGCACCAGGGAGCCGAACGGGTGATCGCTTATGGTCAAGGCGGAGGAAAACTATTCGGCCACTGAGAAGGAGTGCTTGGCCATAGTCTGGGCCATCCGGAAACTGAGATGCTACCTGGAAGGCTACCGGTTCGACATGGTCACCGACCACCTCGCACTCAAGTGGCTCAACAGTATCGACAACCCGACCGGACGGATCGCACGATGGGCCCTGGAGCTGCAACTATACCAGTTCGACATACACTATCGCCGAGGCAAGCAGAACGTCGTAGCCGACGCCTTGTCTCGCCAACCACTGGAAGTAGCCCTGCAGGTGAGACGAAAGGAAGAACCAAACTGCAAATGGATAACACGGCTCACCAAACGCATATTGGAGGCTCCGGACCGGTTTCCGGATTTTACAATTGAAGGAGGCCAAGTATACCGTCATCTCGGCCACCGGCCAGAAGAGGAGGACTACGTGCCCTGGAAGCTGTGCGTCGGGTTCGGCCACCGAGCCAGAGTGCTAACCGAGTGCCACGACCATCCCACCGCTGGACACTTGGGTATCCGGAAGACAATCGCTCGGATCAGCCAACGCTACTACTGGCCCGGTTTGTTCCGGGACGTGGCTCGCTACGTAAAGCAGTGCGAGAAGTGCCAAAAGTTCAAGGTGAGCCAACTCAAGCCTGCAGGCCGGATGCTCACACGCCAGGTGGAGGAGCCTTTCGGAACACTTTGCGCCGATTTCGTTGGTCCACTCCCACGTTCCACGCATGAGAATACTATGCTCCTGGTATTCTTCGACGCGTTCACCAAGTGGGTCGAGCTCATCTCCTTACGGAAGGCGACGTCCGCACATCTGGAGTGAGCCTTTCGAGAAGCCATACTCAGCAGGTTTGGAGTACCGCAACGCTTCGTGTGCGACAATGGCACGCAGTTCACAAGTCGATCTTTTCGAGCTTTTTGCCAAACTGCCGGCATCGAATTGCAGCACACCGCCCCGTACAGCCCACAACAGAATCCAACCGAGCGCGCAAATCGGACAATCAAGACGATGATCGCGCAAAAGCAAAGGGAGATCCCTCCTGAGGCCCACGGCAGACAGCCGGCAGCGGGAAGACCACACGCGAAGTGTGAGTTGCAAGGAGCCACTTGCGGAAAACGCAGCAGCAGTTGCAGATCTACACAGCAGCGGGTAAGCCGGTCAACAGTTTTGTTTCTTTCTCCTTTTCTTGGCTCCGCCTTTTGGGGCAGTAACCAGATTCTTCTGACCGTGCGGCAAAATATTTTATGTAAATCCAGAATGTAGACCCAATAAAGCAAAGGGTAAATCTTTGTAACGATAGTGGCACGTGGTTTTTTTTTATTTCTCCATTTTCTTTCTAGTGAAATATTTCTTGGCTATTCCTTCCAGCTAAATTTCAGGAAACCTGATGCGGGTCCCGGGAGACGGGTGCATGGTCGAACCGACCGGCCGGACCTGGTGCTCCGGAGGTGATCCAGGAATAGAATTTCGGTTTGTTCCGTTTTCTGTTCCTGAATCCTCTCCGAGGACCAGGTCTGGAAACACCTGGATCCGGTTCGTGGATGGAATATCGGTCTGTTCCGTTTTCTGTCCACGGACTGGATCAGGCGGCCGGGTCTGGACGACGTTGGAGGGCCTTCCTGGAATGAGATCTTGGCCAGTTCCGGTTCTCATTCCGGCGAGTGACCACCCAGCGTCGCCGGAGGGGGACGATTCTGTGCCTGACTCTTGGACCCGCGTTATGGTCGACGAGCCCTAGGAGGCGGACGCAGGATCACACCGACCGGCCGGACCTGGTGCTCCGGAGGTGATCCAGGAATAGAATTTCGGTCCGTTCCGTTTTCTGTTCCTGAGTCCTCTCCGGGGACCAGGCCTGGGAACACCCGGATCCGGTTCGTGAATGGAATTTCAGACTGTTCCGTCTTCTGTCCACGGATCTGACCAGGCGGCCGGGTCTGGGCGACGTTGGGACACCCTGGAATGAGATCTCGGTCAGTTCCGGTTCTCATTCCTGTGTGCACCACCCAGCGCCGCCGGACAGGGGCATCTTGTGTCGGACTCCGAACCGAGGTGCTCCGGAGGTACGATGAGGAGGACGCAACGGGTCTCGGGAGTCCCTTCATCGTCTTCCTGGGCCACTCTTGGGCTCGTGGGCGTTATGTCACAGATTTTTGTGTCATAACGCCCGCGGGCATTATGACACTTTCAAAAGTGTCATATCGCCCGCAGGGCATTATGTCACTTTTTTTTGTGGACTTTATGACACTATAAGAAGTGCATTAACGCCCGAAGCTTATAAGTATTAAATGTTTATTATAAAAAAAACATTTATGTTAGACTTTAGAAAACTAGCCGCCTCCAATCTTAACTTATTATAAAGATAACTTCAAGCAATGGGGCATATCTGCTGTGTCGGCATTGGTCATGCTCAGTCATTATTGTAACCTGAATATGGGGGCATAATATCAGGAAGTGTTTCTAAAGAAGCGCCGCAGGGAAAATTTTTTTTTAAACAAATCGCGCGATTTTGTTTAAAAAAAATTTTTGCCTGCACCCTTACAAAGTAAGTTTTGAGATTGAATAATAATGAATTCATACTGAAGTGATACACTTTAAAATTATTTTTAACTATTTGTCTGCAATATGGGCAGTGCAATAGGGAATTTTTTGAACATTGCTCCAGATTAGAATTTTGTCAGAGTAAATTTTAAAGTGGCTACAAGACAGAAGTACCACATCCCACGGCTTAGAGAAGTACAATAATGAACGGTACTTTTATTAGCTAACAGTACTTTTATTATTTTATTGATTCTTGATGCACTTTACAAGCTTTAAGTAGTTGAAGGCGTTATGACACTTATAAAAAGTGTCTTAACGCCCGCGGGCGGTATGACACATTGAGAGTGGGCGATATGACACTTTCGAAAGTGCCATAACGCCCGCGGGCCTTATGACACAAAAATATGTGTCATAGCACCCGCGGGCGTTATGACACTGGGCGTTATGACACGCACCCGATTTGCTTGCCTATGCGTGTGAATGTATACCAATCCATATGCAAAATACCGTTTGCTTCATTGAACACGACGAAACGGTATTGGAACAACGAGAACAAAACAAAATAGAAAAAAACGGTTTCGCTCCGAGCGCGAGCGAGCTCATTTAAGAACCGAAAAAACGGTTGCTCGCTGAGTCTTTTCGTAAAGAGTCAGGAAAAGACACTTATTTGCAGACAACGAAAAACGGTCAACAGTTATTTGCGAGCTATGCTTTTATCTCACGTCGGTACTAGGCTTTAACAGAAATACAAAGCAGAACAGGTACGCGTCGCGGCCGCTGTAAACGTTTTCAAAGTGCAGACATTAAGCCTTCCCAATTCAGTAAATTGCAATGGGTTGAATTTTCCTCTTCTAAACAGCAAGTTAGGCACATGCAAAAGGAACAAATTGCTTATTTGGCATGAAAATGGAATGCAACGTTCCTTGAGAACACACGTTCCTAAAAGTCATACCGAGAACAACCACACACACACACACAAACTCATATTGTTTTTGACCTTTTTTGAGCAGCATTTCAGTGCTAATTGTTATCGCCGCATTGGCCGGTCCCCAATGGCCTTACACGGAGGAAAAGTTGCCTAAAGCCAGCTGTAATAGGACTGACAAATTCAATGCTTTGGACGCTAATGCCTACAGAACCAAATATACCAAATCCGGTCTCTGGAAATTCTGTACAAGGATGCCAGGTGAGTTTACGGATGATTTAAATAAAGACAAATGTCCCAGAGAGTCAATGACATTGCGCTTACGTCTTGTGGTCCGAGTGATTTAATGAGGCATCTACTCAAATGTCTATGTGCAACTAAAGATGTGCGAACATTATACACATAATCAATCATCCCACTGCCAGTTGTCCAATCATTCGATCAATCGATAGTCAGTCAGTCAATCAAATAAACAAATAAAATGAAATGAATGAATAAAATGACACAAACTTGCACACTGTAGGTGTTGATGATGACGATGTCAGAAGTGATTTATTTGCACGACATAACTGACAGCGCAATATCAATGATTCACTCAACAATACCCTGTAACAAGCAGAAAATAGCCAGAATGCCGAACTGACGCTCTAACACGCCGTTTATCTAAATTATGAATTGAATCTATCTACAGATACCTCGTTTATTCACTTCTTATAATAACTTCGTAAGAATACGACGATTTTTTTAAATTTAAAAGCTTTTTAGATATCGTTGTGACTTATAAAATATTTTTTCCTGTTACAGAAAAATTACCAGTCGAGCGCAGTCCTCTATTTCCACACCTTACACTTCAAAGAAAAAAGTTGATTTTATTAATACAGGGTAATTGCTAGTCGAGCATATTGAGGGGCATTTTTTTTGTATGTACAATTATATAAATGTTTTCTAGGCACATACAACTGCATCAAAATTTATTACTTTTCAAAAAAGGGTTTTAAATCGGATCCGCACAGCTCAACGTCTGCGATAACCGGTAAGTAGTGCATAAGATAATAGATTTAGAGCAGCACTCACTTCTCACTAGCACAGATTCCCACGCACCACTTAAAGAATTCCATAGGTCTTAGAGAATGTATACTTGTAATAAAATGAATTTCCAATAAATAATATTTCTAAGAGTATCACGTAGGAAAGTTCTTATCCAAATGTAAAACACACAAATTGTGTGGGATTCAAACCAGATCCTTTGTTCATATATGAAATTTATTAGAAAAATGTCTCAATTTTCTGTTCATCGGATTTATGACACGGTGCGACAGTCAAAAAACTACTGGGATGCGACCTAGCGTAGGTTGTAGATATAGTTAAATGTAACGTTGTGGCATACTAGGATTTTTAGTGAGCATCGAAATTTTAAACTACGGTAAAAAAAACAATTGGCCCACTGCGATGTCTGATTTACTGTGGGATTAGTAGGGATGTGGAGGTCAGTGTCCTCTATTCGGCCCCTTTGGGCTAGGCCCGCCAGTGAAACAACCCAGTGGAGTCTAGGAAGTGTGCAAGGCTGCAATTACATACACTCTACTGGGAAAATTTAATAATTGGATTCGGATATGCTTAAAATAGTGAGGCTGTCTGTCCCCACTAACCATCTCTGTCAACTTATTTTAAGCATGAATAAGAATGTCAAGTGAATATGAAGGTGTATAGTTTCTATGGTTTTGCCCTTAACATAGCTTTTTTACTTTGCTCAGTTCCTTATTAAACTTGTATTTAATATCGATTCGATTGATGCCCTTTGACAGGCCAAGTGTATTAAGTTTTCGCTCGATTTCGAAATATTTCATATATTTTCTACAACAATTGACACCAAACAAAGAAGAAAAAAAAACCTTGAAGTCAATATAAAAATCGCCGCAGGTGACAATTTTGTATATTAAAAAATCGCCGCTGGTAAAATTACAACAAAGCATGGATGCCTCCAACTTTTTGCATTGCTTGATATTAACCAACCTTTTTTATTTTATTTTATTATTATTTTTTTTATTTATTGCTTTTCTGTTTCTGCTTTTGATTCTGAGCCTTAACTTCTACTTTTGTGTTACTTTGCTCCGCTCTCTGTCCTCATCCCTTTCACCCCTTCTCTGGCCACCAAAACGCCCTAATGACAAACAAACAGCATTCTCCTACTAAATGCTTATTGCCTTTAACCCCTTTGCAGATACGGCTACGAAGTCGCCCATATTTCTCTTCGCGGCCATTTTTCTGCTTATCAGCTTCATTATCCTTCTAATATCCATGTGCATCGCATCGCATCGAAACAGTCAATACTATTTAGTTTGTGGAATATTGTTTATCCTTAGTGGTAAGTTGCCAAAATAATAATAATTATGCTATTGATAACGAGAGTTATAAGAAAAATATATTTTGATATTGACCATGTTAAAAGCTAATGCAAATGATAATAATAATGATTAGGATAATGGAAGTGCTAATGGTATTGTATACAGCAAATGCTGGCTTCAATGCTTAATAAATATTTATAAAGACAGCAATTCTGAATCTAATACTAATATTAAATCCAAATGCTAATGCGAATGCTTATGTTAATTTTGATGCTAATACTTATAATAATTGCATTGCTACTAGAATGGTAATCCTTATCCAACTACTGAAGCTGATGCTAATGCAAATGTTACTCCATGGCTAATGTTAATGCTAATGCTTATCACTGCGGACTTGCTAGTGACGAAAGCAGCACGAAGCCTGCGAAAGTCGACTAGCAAAATATAAAGGAAGAATGGAAAATTTTTAATGACTGTCCGATCAGGTCGAACAATATGCCGATCGAAGCAGCGGGTAAGCCGGTCAACAGTTTTGTTTCTTTCTCCTTTTCTTGGCTCCGCCTTTTGGGGCAGTAACCAGATTCTTCTGACCGTGCGGCAAAATATTTTATGTAAATCCAGAATGTAGACCCAATAAAGCAAAGGGTAAATCTTTGTAACGATAGTGGCACGTGGTTTTTTTTTATTTCTCCATTTTCTTTCTAGTGAAATATTTCTTGGCTATTCCTTCCAACTAAATTTCAGGAAACCTGATGCGGGTCCCGGGAGACGGGTGCATGGTCGAACCGACCGGCCGGACCTGGTGCTCCGGAGGTGATCCAGGAATAGAATTTCGGTTTGTTCCGTTTTCTGTTCCTGAATCCTCTCCGAGGACCAGGTCTGGAAACACCTGGATCCGGTTCGTGGATGGAATATCGGTCTGTTCCGTTTTCTGTCCACGGACTGGATCAGGCGGCCGGGTCTGGACGACGTTGGAGGGCCTTCCTGGAATGAGATCTTGGCCAGTTCCGGTTCTCATTCCGGCGAGTGACCACCCAGCGTCGCCGGAGGGGGACGATTCTGTGCCTGACTCTTGGACCCGCGTTATGGTCGACGAGCCCTAGGAGGCGGACGCAGGATCACACCGACCGGCCGGACCTGGTGCTCCGGAGGTGATCCAGGAATAGAATTTCGGTCCGTTCCGTTTTCTGTTCCTGAGTCCTCTCCGGGGACCAGGCCTGGGAACACCCGGATCCGGTTCGTGAATGGAATTTCAGACTGTTCCGTCTTCTGTCCACGGATCTGACCAGGCGGCCGGGTCTGGGCGACGTTGGGACACCCTGGAATGAGATCTCGGTCAGTTCCGGTTCTCATTCCTGTGTGCACCACCCAGCGCCGCCGGACAGGGGCATCTTGTGTCGGACTCCGAACCGAGGTGCTCCGGAGGTACGATGAGGAGGACGCAACGGGTCTCGGGAGTCCCTTCATCGTCTTCCTGGGCCACTCTTGGGCTCGCGCAAGGGGCAATTTAGCCGATTTTCGAGCGTGAACGTCAGCCTATTCGCTGACGCTTCCGCCGCTCTGTCCAGTCGTCCCAGATGATTTACAAATTTTCTGTAAACAGACCCTGGCCGGACTGAGACGCAGACCCCGGCTGGAAAAGCTTCGTTACAAGGTTATCGATAAATACAAAGGGCTGGCAATGCTATTATCGGTTGTCGAAGATATTGCAACCCTTCGTTTGTGTATTTCATCATTGTGCAGAAAGTGTAAAAATAAGGTACGTTTTAACTATAAAACTATGAATAATTGTTTATTTTGGGTGCATGTCATAACGCCCAGTGTCATAACGCCCGTGGGCGTTATGTCACAGATTTTTGTGTCATAACGCCCGCGGGCATTATGACACTTTCAAAAGTGTCATATCGCCCGCAGGGCATTATGTCACTTTTTTTGTGGACTTTATGACACTATAAGAAGTGCATTAACGCCCGAAGCTTATAAGTATTAAATGTTTATTATAAAAAAAACATTTATGTTAGATAGAGTGCATCGATTTTTTTCATTAAAAATGGTAACCCATTTTTGTAATCTGTGGTCAATTCTATGATGTTTTCACAAAGAAACCATAGTTCTAAAATGAATTCCTGGTCCGCGCTTTTTGAGTTGAAAAATTCACTTTTTTGAACAATTATATCTCGGGTGTTTATGGACCGATCCTGACAAATTTGGTGTCAGTACTCTAGTTAGGACCAGGACTTTCAAAATTTCACAGAACCAAAGGACGAAATGTCCTTTAAACATAATTTTCATCCTTGGAATGGCGATTTCGCGATTTGTCTCTATCTTAAAAAATTAGTCCGAATTAAAGCTATTTTTTGGCACAAAATAAAATTTTTTTTTTTGAACCTATAATTTGTATTAAAAGAAAATGTAAAACCTATTTTCATACAGTTTTAACACAATTTTAATAAAATATGTGTTACATTTTCTGTTAACAAAAAATACAGGTTCAGGGAAAATAAAATTTTTTTTGCCAAAAAATAGCTTTAATTCTGATTAATTTATTGGTATAGAGGCGAACCGCGAAATCGTCGTTCCAAGGATGAAAATTATGTTTAAAGGACATTTCGTCCTTTTTTCTGTTGAATTTTAAAAGTCCTGGTCCTAACAAGAGTATTGACACCAAGTTTGTCAGAATCGGACCATAAACAATCAAGATATAAATTTTCAAAAAAAAATGAATTTTCAACTCAAAAAGCGCGGACCAGGAATTCATTTTAGAACTATGGTTTCTTCGTGAAAACATCTTAGAATTTACCACAGATTACGAAAATGGGTTACCATTTTTTCAATTTTTCGGGCCCATACAATTCGATGCACTCTAATGTTAGACTTTAGAAAACTAGCCGCCTCCAATCTTAACTTATTATAAAGATAACTTCAAGCAATGGGGCATATCTGCTGTGTCGGCATTGGTCATGCTCAGTCATTATTGTAACCTGAATATGGGGGCATAATATCAGGAAGTGTTTCTAAAGAAGCGCCGCAGGGAAAATTTTTTTTTAAACAAATCGCGCGATTTTGTTTAAAAAAAATTTTTGCCTGCACCCTTACAAAGTAAGTTTTGAGATTGAATAATAATGAATTCATACTGAAGTGATACACTTTAAAATTATTTTTAACTATTTGTCTGCAATATGGGCAGTGCAATAGGGAATTTTTTGAACATTGCTCCAGATTAGAATTTTGTCAGAGTAAATTTTAAAGTGGCTACAAGACAGAAGTACCACATCCCACGGCTTAGAGAAATACAATAATGAACGGTACTTTTATTAGCTAACAGTACTTTTATTATTTTATTGATTCTTGATGCACTTTACAAGCTTTAAGTAGTTGAAGGCGTTATGACACTTATAAAAAGTGTCTTAACGCCCGCGGGCGGTATGACACATTGAGAGTGGGCGATATGACACTTTCGAAAGTGCCATAACGCCCGCGGGCCTTATGACACAAAAATATGTGTCATAGCACCCGCGGGCGTTATGACACTGGGCGTTATGACACGCACCCGATTTGCTTGCCTATGCGTGTGAATGTATACCAATCCATATGCAAAATACCGTTTGCTTCATTGAACACGACGAAACGGTATTGGAACAACGAGAACAAAACAAAATAGAAAAAAACGGTTTCGCTCCGAGCGCGAGCGAGCTCATTTAAGAACCGAAAAAACGGTTGCTCGCTGAGTCTTTTCGTAAAGAGTCAGG
This sequence comes from Drosophila subquinaria, assembly GCA_037043405.1. Taxonomy (NCBI): domain Eukaryota; kingdom Metazoa; phylum Arthropoda; class Insecta; order Diptera; family Drosophilidae; genus Drosophila; species Drosophila subquinaria. The sequence goes on along the minus strand of JBAMBL010003208.1, from coordinate 21,537 downwards.
AAAAGACACTTATTTGCAGACAACGAAAAACGGTCAACAGTTATTTGCGAGCTATGCTTTTATCTCACGTCGGTACTAGGCTTTAACAGAAATACAAAGCAGAACAGGTACGCGTCGCGGCCGCTGTAAACGTTTTCAAAGTGCAGACATTAAGCCTTCCCAATTCAGTAAATTGCAATGGGTTGAATTTTCCTCTTCTAAACAGCAAGTTAGGCACATGCAAAAGGAACAAATTGCTTATTTGGCATGAAAATGGAATGCAACGTTCCTTGAGAACACACGTTCCTAAAAGTCATACCGAGAACAACCACACACACACACACAAACTCATATTGTTTTTGACCTTTTTTGAGCAGCATTTCAGTGCTAATTGTTATCGCCGCATTGGCCGGTCCCCAATGGCCTTACACGGAGGAAAAGTTGCCTAAAGCCAGCTGTAATAGGACAGACAAATTCAATGCTTTGGACGCTAATGCCTACAGAACCAAATATACCAAATCCGGTCTCTGGAAATTCTGTACAAGGATGCCAGGTGAGTTTACGGATGATTTAAATAAAGACAAATGTCCCAGAGAGTCAATGACATTGCGCTTACGTCTTGTGGTCCGAGTGATTTAATGAGGCATCTACTCAAATGTCTATGTGCAACTAAAGATGTGCGAACATTATACACATAATCAATCATCCCACTGCCAGTTGTCCAATCATGCGATCAATCGATAGTCAGTCAGTCAATCAAATAAACAAATAAAATGAAATGAATGAATAAAATGACACAAACTTGCACACTGTAGGTGTTGATGATGACGATGTCAGAAGTGATTTATTTGCACGACATAACTGACAGCGCAATATCAATGATTCACTCAACAATACCCTGTAACAAGCATAAAATAGCCAGAATGCCGAACTGACGCTCTAACACGCCGTTTATCTAAATTATGAATTGAATCTATCTACAGATACCTCGTTTATTCACTTCTTATAATAACTTCGTAAGAATACGACGATTTTTTTAAATTTAAAAGCTTTTTAGATATCGTTGTGACTTATAAAATATTTTTTCCTGTTACAGAAAAATTACCAGTCGAGCGCAGTCCTCTATTTCCACACCTTACACTTCAAAGAAAAAAGTTGATTTTATTAATACAGGGTAATTGCTAGTCGAGCATATTGAGGGGCATTTTTTTTGTATGTACAATTATATAAATGTTTTCTAGGCACATACAACTGCATCAAAATTTATTACTTTTCAAAAAAGGGTTTTAAATCGGATCCGCACAGCTCAACGTCTGCGATAACCGGTAAGTAGTGCATAAGATAATAGATTTAGAGCAGCACTCACTTCTCACTAGCACAGATTCCCACGCACCACTTAAAGAATTCCATAGGTCTTAGAGAATGTATACTTGTAATAAAATGAATTTCCAATAAATAATATTTCTAAGAGTATCACGTAGGAAAGTTCTTATCCAAATGTAAAACACACAAATTGTGTGGGATTCAAACCAGATCCTTTGTTCATATATGAAATTTATTAGAAAAATGTCTCAATTTTCTGTTCATCGGATTTATGACACGGTGTGACAGTCAAAAAACTACTGGGATGCGACCTAGCGTAGGTTGTAGATATAGTTAAATGTAACGTTGTGGCATACTAGGATTTTTAGTGAGCATCGAAATTTTAAACTACGGTAAAAAAAACAATTGGCCCACTGCGATGTCTGATTTACTGTGGGATTAGTAGGGATGTGGAGGTCAGTGTCCTCTATTCGGCCCCTTTGGGCTAGGCCCGCCAGTGAAACAACCCAGTGGAGTCTAGGAAGTGTGCAAGGCTGCAATTACATACACTCTACTGGGAAAATTTAATAATTGGATTCGGATATGCTTAAAATAGTGAGGCTGTCTGTCCCCACTAACCATCTCTGTCAACTTATTTTAAGCATGAATAAGAATGTCAAGTGAATATGAAGGTGTATAGTTTCTATGGTTTTGCCCTTAACATAGCTTTTTTACTTTGCTCAGTTCCTTATTAAACTTGTATTTAATATCGATTCGATTGATGCCCTTTGACAGGCCAAGTGTATTAAGTTTTCGCTCGATTTCGAAATATTTCATATATTTTCTACAACAATTGACACCAAACAAAGAAGAAAAAAAGACCTTGAAGTCAATATAAAAATCGCCGCAGGTGACAATTTTGTATATTAAAAAATCGCCGCTGGTAAAATTACAACAAAGCATGGATGCCTCCAACTTTTTGCATTGCTTGATATTAACCAACCTTTTTTATTTTATTTTATTATTATTTTTTTTATTTATTGCTTTTCTGTTTCTGCTTTTGATTCTGAGCCTTAACTTCTACTTTTGTGTTACTTTGCTCCGCTCTCTGTCCTCATCCCTTTCACCCCTTCTCTGGCCACCAAAACGCCCTAATGACAAACAAACAGCATTCTCCTACTAAATGCTTATTGCCTTTAACCCCTTTGCAGATACGGCTACGAAGTCGCCCATATTTCTCTTCGCGGCCATTTTTCTGCTCATCAGCTTCATTATCCTTCTAATATCCATGTGCATCGCATCGCATCGAAACAGTCAATACTATTTAGTTTGTGGAATATTGTTTATCCTTAGTGGTAAGTTGCCAAAATAATAATAATTATGCTATTGATAACGAGAGTTATAAGAAAAATATATTTTGATATTGATCATGTTAAAAGCTAATGCAAATGATAATAATAATGATTAGGATAATGGAAGTGCTAATGGTATTGTATACAGCAAATGCTGGCTTCAATGCTTAATAAATATTTATAAAGACAGCAATTCTGAATCTAATACTAATATTAAATCCAAATGCTAATGCGAATGCTTATGTTAATTTTGATGCTAATACTTATAATAATTGCATTGCTACTAGAATGGTAATCCTTATCCAACTACTGAAGCTGATGCTAATGCAAATGTTACTCCATGGCTAATGTTAATGCTAATGCTTATCACTGCGGACTTGCTAGTGACGAAAGCAGCACGAAGCCTGCGAAAGTCGACTAGCAAAATATAAAGGAAGAATGGAAAATTTTTAATGACTGTCCGATCAGGTCGAACAATATGCCGATCGAAAGGTATCAGTTCAACTAACAAATATGCGTGAGATAAACAGGTGTTAGTGGTAGGGGCAAAATTTAAACGCTAGCTTAGCGGGAAATCGCTCTAACCCTCTAAACTTGAACTCCCCACAGTATCCAAACGATAGAAGCTATAGATCACTGCGGACGGCAGTCCGCGCTAGTGACGAAAGCAGCACGAAGGGTGCGAAGGCGACTAGCATATATACACAGGAAGAATGGAAAATTTGCTATGACTGTCCGATCAGGTCGAATTATATACCGATCGAAAGGTATTAACTTAACTTACAAATGTGCATACTAAGACTTTTGGAAACTTACCTGGTTCGTGAGATAAACAGGTGTAAGTGGGAGGGAAACAATGTAAATTATTGGAGCTAATGGGGAGCCTTTTTGAATTTTCGTTGAATTTTTTACAATTCTCATTAAAAATACGCGTCGAATGACACCTCGATCATGGAAATCGGACAACTGGTTCGAAAGATAATTAATTTTGAAATTTTTAGGGGCCTTCCGAAAATGAGATGAAAAGTCAGTTTGTCTGTTTGTTTGTTTGTTTGTTTGGATCAAATCGTTGATTTAGCTTAAAAGTTTGAATGAGGACTTGTTCCTGCTCAAAAATCTTTAAACGTTTGTTCTACGACTTTTTCGAAAAATAGCTAGTTTAGCGGGAAATCGCTAAAAACCGCTAAAATTGAAAACGAAAGTCGAAATTTTACAATATGAATAATGTCGTTGCCAAAGCAACACGAAAAAATAACAAAAAGTTGAGTGGTAACTCTATGCGTCAAGAGCGGTTTATTTTTGATATGAACATGCAGAACTGATTTTGATAAAAAGAAAAGACAATAGGCAATGAAAATTTAAACTATAGTTAATATAGGAGAAATATGCGACGGCACAGCGTGTATGAGTGAGCCCATCGCCTGAGAACTTTTCACGTGGATTCTCCCTCTAAATTAATGAAAAAGTACAAACATTGGCCTCTTTTCCACCTTCTTAATCAGCAGAATTTTTTCTGCTGTTTCACAAAGAGTGAATCTGCTGTTTTTTGATAATTTTCCGGTCATTTCGTTTGAGTTATTGTGAGAGAGTGAGATAGATAGATAGCGAAACTTTAAACAGTTCAATGTTTCGCGGGGTCAGTCAGCTGTTTCAAACAGTGCTGGATAACGCCCGTTCCTTAACTGGCAACTCCGTTTTTAGTTTCAGTTTAGTTTACGTCCGAACCGACAAGCGGAGATAAATGTCGTCTTCTTCTTTTTGACTTTACGCTAGCGTTTTTTATACCCTGGGGGTATATTAAGTTTATTCAAAAGTATGTAACAGGCAGAAGGAAGCATCTCCGACCCCACGAAGTATATATATTCTTGATCAGCATCAACAGTCGAGTCGATATAGCCATGTCCGTCTGTCCGTCGGTCCGTGAAAACGAAAGGATCTCAGAGATGGTAAGAGCTAGGACCACTAGATTTGGAATGAAGACTCCTTATAATATCAGGCAGAACAAGTTTATGTTAAAATTTTGCCACGCCCACTGTGAGGGGCGTAATTCATAAAAAACTGACATCACCTTTAATTTAGGGTTTTGAGCTAAATTTTGGATATCAACGGGTGTGAAATCATACCCAGAAGCTAATCACCAACTTTCATCACGATTGGGCCATAAATAGTGAAGATATTAACAATTTTGTCCGAGGTATTTTAATGGCAATTCTATAAACAGAATATAATTAATGGTCAATTAATTAATTTAACATTTCGTCTGCAAGAATGTTTATCGAATTTGTCATCTTCAATCCAAGTTGCGGCGTGGTGGAAGTGATAAGTGCTCGGCAAGCGAAACGAAAGATCGAGGTTCGAGTCCCGGTTCTGTCGATGCAAATGATTTTTAGTTATTATTTTTTTTATTTTTATTTTTAAAATTGGTTTAAATTGTTTATCGTATTATATATGTATGTAGCTGCCACAAAAACGATAGGTCGATATTAAAGGATAAGTATGAGAATTGCTTGGGCATCACATCTGCGGCGTGCCGGGGACTGGGCCCAGGGTATATTACTGTCGAGTGCACTCGACTGATCCGCTTGTTTTATATGGAGTTTGACATACGCTAGGCCTTTTATCCATAGCTCGCAAATAACTGTCGACCGTTTTTTTTCTTGCGCTCTCGTTGCAAGCACAACCGAAAAAGTTCGTACTCTCTCGCTCTCGCATTGAGCAAGAGACTCTTGCTGTCTTCATTTATGTTTTCTGTTGAGCTCTTTGTATGTCGGTCTTTCAATGAGCAGTGCGTAAAGAGCGAAACGAAAAACGCTCGCACAATGAGACTCAGCAAAAGACCGTTTGACCGAAAAACTCAACGCAAACGGTCGTCACATTTATTTGCGTTGTTGTGAAAAAGAACTAATATAATTTTTTTAACAAAACAATTTCAATCTAATTTCAAATATTTTTTTTTCATATTCTTTTTAAGAAAAGAGTTTAAACCACTCATATAATATTATGTAATATTATACTATGTGTTAAGCTTAATAACTAGTAAGGCGTTCAGATTTTCTGCACTAATCGAACTTCTGCGTTCACTTAATATAAAGTGTAGGGCTGAGAATGCCCGTTCGACGGAAACTTGCGTTGCAGGTGTAGCCAACACAACCTGCGCTAGTGCACTTATGTGAGGTAACTTAAGCTGCAAGTCATTAAAAAATTCCAATATATCACAACTTCACACACTCAATTCACGATCGCAATTAATAAATTTCGTCTGCAAAACAGACGCTTAGTGATTTGCTTGGGTGCATGTCATAACGCCCAGTGTCATAACGCCCGTGGGTGCTATGACACATATTTTTGTGTCATAAGGCCCGCGGGCATTATGACACTTTCAAAAGTGTCATATTGCCCGCAGGGCGTTATGTCACTTTTTTGTGGACTTTATGACACTATAAGAAGTGCATTAACGCCCGAAGCTTATAAGTATTAAATGTTTATTATAAAAAAAACATTTATGTTAGACTTTAGAAAACTAGCCGCCTCCAATCTTAACTTATTATAAAGATAACTTCAAGCAATGGGGCATATCTGCTGTGTCGGCATTGGTCATGCTCAGTCATTATTGTAACCTGAATATGGGGGCATAATATCAGGAAGTGTTTCTAAAGAAGCGCCGCAGGGAAAATTTTTTTTTAAACAAATCGCGCGATTTTGTTTAAAAAAAATTTTTGCCTGCACCCTTACAAAGTAAGTTTTGAGATTGAATAATAATGAATTCATACTGAAGTGATACACTTTAAAATTATTTTTAACTATTTGTCTGCAATATGGGCAGTGCAATAGGGAATTTTTTGAACATTGTTGCAGATTTTTGTCAGAGCAAATTTTAAAGTGGCTACAAGACAGAAGTACCACATCCCACGGCTTAGAGAAATACAATAATGAACGGTACTTTTATGAACTAACGATACTTTTATTATCTTTTTGATTCTTGATGCACTTTACAAGCTTTAAGTAGTTGAAGGCGTTATGATACTTATAAAAAGTGTCTTAACGCCCGCGGGCGGTATGACACATTGAGAGTGGGCGATATGACACTTTTGAAAGTGCCATAACGCCCGCGGACCTTATGACACAAAAATTTGTGTCATAGCACCCGCGGGCGTTATGACACTGGGCGTTATGACACGCACCCTTTATTTTCATTATAGATATAGCTCAAATTGTCCGATGATAAGGAACATAGCTGTTGCAAGCATGTCCAGAAGCACGTAGGTAAATAAATAATATAACCAATTAGACACCAAATTTGTTTTTATTGCTTTATTTTCTTAAAATCAACTTCTAGGAGGCTCTTAAAAATGGAAAGTAAGAAGACTGGCAAATCGCCCAACAATTAGCTAATAATTAATTAATTTAATGCTCATTCAACAAAGAATTAATTGATTCTAAATTGATTGACCCCTTCAAGCGAATGCTCCCCTTCAAGTTCGAGTTAGGGAGACTTCAAGTTAGAGAATTTTTTTTTTATTTTTTTAAAAGAAACTACAAATGCATTTATTCATATTTACATTTCAAATTGAAAATTTCTCTTGTTATTTTCAAGAAAAAAGGATTCCAGGTTGTTCAAGACCTGTCGATATTCTCAAAATTGGTTTTTTCGATCTTATGCTGTATTCAGAATAAGTTACCGATTCAAATGACATCAAAATAAATTTTTTATTTTTTAAAATAATGAAAATCGGAAAGAAAGATACCATATTTCTCAGCTACTTAAATTTTGCTTGTCCACTTTCGAATTTCTTAACTAATTAGTTTGAATATATAATAATTTAAATAATTTTGCACTGATGGTGCAAAGAAGTACATTTGAACATCTTTCCTATAGCAATTTCACAAGCCTAAATAATTGTTGATGCAATATTCTATCATATCATCACCATATGTTAATGTACATCAATATTACGTATCCAAACGAGTCGGTAACAAAAGCTTATAACGAAACGGAAATAAATTCAAACTTTATTGGAGATTTTCGCTTTTTTTGCGAGCTACGGAGACATTCGACTTATGGAAGTTCGAGTTATGGAAACAGCGTTGCTATAGCAATTTGCTCAGCAAGCGCTATTGCCACTCGATTTTGTTCGAGTTAGCGAATATTCGAGTCATAGAGCAGTTCGATCCATGGATGTTCGACTGTACATCAAGCTATTTTTACGTTTTTTTTTTATCCGTTAACTACGATGTCGTGTAACAATAACGCTCACTAAAATCAGAAATCGGAACAAAAATTTTGGTGACAAACTTTTTTGCCGCCGATTCGGCACATTTTTCCAATGGCCAAATACAGCGAGGGAAATTCAGAGCAATAATTCCCACCCCTAAAGGAAGTATCGAAAAGTTCCATGGAAACCTTCAGCGGTGGCGGCTTGAAACCTCAGCGGAAGCCAAATCTTCCGCTCAGCGTATACCGAATTACCCCGGCCACGCTAATGTAAAAGCGCACTCGATAATTTATGAAATCTCAATAGTTCAAGATGTAAAGTTCTGACTTGCTATAGATCTTCCCGCATTATTTAGTACTCGACTTTATGGCATTAGATTGGACTGCTTAAATGATTCCGAAAGCTCAGTTCATGACGTGGGTATTGTTCTAGAGTCATAGACTGACAATTTCGTTTAAGCATATCGCTATCAGCTGTCAATAAAGCAATGGGAGTTCGGGTTATAAGCGATGGTCCAAGGAATTTTGGTGATCCCTTTACTACTAAACTTCTTTGCACGTCTCGATGTGCGGCACAATTCTTGACTCTGGATCATGTGTGTGGTCTCCTCAATATGAATCCCATCGTGCCAGGGATAGAGTCGGTTCAAGAGCAATTTTTAATTTTTGCTCCACGCCGCTTGAGTTGGAACTCGAGAAATTCAGTTGCCTTCGTATTCTAGTAGACTTCTCTTACTCAAGCGGTGGCGGCTCTGACTAACCGTAGAACTATGCTTGGAGTAATGTTCATCACAATCTTCCTGCACGGTCGTATAGACTCGGCGAATTTGCCGGAAGAACTCACGCTTCAATGTACCTTCTAGCGTAACTCGTAACTTTAATCCTTTATATCTCCAACGTGGCTGCACTAGCACCGGGAATTGCACGAACCTCTGCGTACTCTTGCAGATGTATAATAGACTGTACGCTACGATTAGTTTAGAGTGTCTCCGCTCACTATGACAGCCTCTATATTAGCCTGTCGTCGCTAATATAGCCAGCGAACTACGCATTAATATCATTTTGGTCTGATTGGGTTTTTCTGGGTTTCCCCAAGCCGGAGCAACAAATGTTGGGCCAATCATTTTCTTTTTCATTTTAGATTCCCCAGAGAATTTCAGAATCTGAATTTTAAGTACTCCAGTGGAACCTGATTTTGGCATGTGGTATATATCTTTGATAATTTTACATGCATCATTTGCCGTGTCGGCTGCTTTTAGCCAGACAAGAAATAACTAACTAAAGAGCTAAATAACGAGACTCCCTAAAGTGGCTGCACTGCACCGTTTTCTAGCTGGAATTCTTCAAGGGTAAATTTTCGCTACAAGAACCCACTAGGCAGTCTTTGCCTGCAGCAAGCTTAACGCTGCGCAACGCACATGTGCAATTTTTTTAGAAGTCGGCAAGCAGGAGAACAAGAGAACAAACTGTTTCATGACGTTTTTAACCAGTGGAACCTATGGCATGTGGTAATTCTGTATTGCACAGCCTTCGGGCGGAAAGTCTACTAAGGCTTCAACCCCTGAAGTCGTACTGAACTTTTCTATCGTTTCTTCAAGGGTAAATTTTGCAACAAGAAAAAAGTTCCTGCAGCAAGCTTAACGTTGCCAACGCCTGTCAATAAATATCGAAAACACTTTTTATGAGTTTTTAACCATACTAATCTGTAATTCTGTATTGTTACAAGAATTCATAATAAATGTGATATATTGAATATATTATTTTATTAATTAAACATTTTAAAAGATTTATAAAATTGTGATTAATTATTAAGTATTATTATCGTGGCGGTCATCGATAAATACAATGGACTGTTAATGCTATTATCGGCTATCGAAGACATTGCAGTCCTCCCTTTACGTATTTCGACATTGTGCACAAGGTCTAAAATAAGGTAAGTTTTAATTATTAAGCATAGTACGCAAACTCAAAAAAAGGCCTGGCGTAAGGCCAAACTCCATATAAAAAAAACGCTGGCGTAAAGTGAAGAAGAAGAACTTGACATTTAGCTACGCTCGGGTGTCCGCAGACTCACGAAAATAACAGAGCTGTTAAGTAAAGGAACGGAATGGGTAGCACTGTTTGAAACAGCTGACTGGCCCAGCGAGACATCGAACTGTTTAGAGTTTCGCTGGGTATATAGGAGATAAATGTCTGGTTCTCAAGTGAAAACGATGAAGAGTATTTGAATTTGGTCAATAACGACGACAATATTGGTAGATTATAACCAAGAATGAAATCTTAAAATTGTTTTTATAGACATAAATTAGATAATTTTGTATTTTTCATGAATATAGGACACACGTAAAAAGTTTAAAAGCGATGAGTCCACCCAAAACCCGCTGTGCTTGCGTGCCATCGCATATTTCTTCTCTATTAACATTAATATACATTTTTCATTGTTTATTCTTTCCTCTTTTTATGCACATCAGTTCTGCATGTTCATATCACTGCGGACAGCAGTCCGCGCTAGTGACGAAAGCAGCACGAAGGGTGCGAAAGGCGACTAGCAATATACACAGGAAAAATGGAAAACTTGCTATGACTGTCCGATCGGGTCGAGTTATATATCGATCGAAAGGTATCAATTTAACTTACAAATGTACATACTAAGACTTTTGAAAACTCACCTGGTTCGTGAGATAAACAGGTGTAAGTGGGAGGCGCAAAATTTAAATGATTGGAGCAAAGGGGGCCGTTGCAGCCTTTTTGATTTTTTTCTTATATTTTAACTATTATAATCAAAAATACGCGTCGAATGACACCTTGATCATGAAAATCTGATCACTGGTTCAAAAGATAATTAATTTTGAAATTTTTGGTGCCCTTCTCAAAACGAGATGAAAAGTCAGTCTGTTTGTTTATTTGTCTGTTTGTCTGTTTGTTTGTTTGGATCAAATCGTTGTTTTAGCTTAAAAGTTTGAATGAGGACTTGTTCCCGCTCAAAAATCTAGAAACGTTTGTTCTACGACTTTTTCGAAAAATCGCTAGTTTAGCGGGAAATCGCTAAAAACCGCTAAAATTTAAGCCCCCATAGCATCCAAATGATAGAAGCTACAGATGCGATCTATATATCGTTGAAAAGGTATTTCGGTATTAAAAGTTTTTTTTTAATTATAAGGGTAAACAGTTACAGGTTAAATAAGGTATTTTTTCCCACATTTTGACAATTTAAGAAAAATCTACACATCAAATCACATCCAATATTGCAATTTTAAAATTTCAGATGTCTTATTCAAAAATTTCTGATATCCCATAAAAAAAACCTCTTTACGAGGTAAAAGTCTAGTGATGAAAACATTTTCATGCCCCAAAATTTCTGATATCCAATTTTGTGACGAATAATATTAAGTTTTACACATAAATTATTTTAAACAAAATTTTTGCATTCGGCACTGCGCAAAACAGTGAGTTTTATTTGGTCTGAAGAATTGAGACATTTTAGCGTAATGTGCCGGTGCCACTCAACTTTCTGTTATTTTTCCTAGTTGCATTTGCAACACTGGGTCGACGGCTAAATGTAGTAGGCTACTCAAAATAGAAAGTACGAAGATTGGCAAGCCGCTCAATAATTATGTAAGAATTAATCATTTAAAACTCTTCCAACAAACAATTAATTCTAAATTTCAGATTGACCCCTTTAAGCGAATGCTGTGCTCAGGAGGAATATAATAATATTTTAAGCTATTTTTAAGTTTTCTTATAAAATAACTAAAATTTAGTTTTAAATAAAGTGCATCAAAATAAAAAAAAACATAAATTTCGTACGCCTAATTTTTACCCGCCGATTCGGCACATTTTTCCAGGCCTACAGCAAGGGAAATTCAGCGCAAAAATTTCCACCTCTGAAAAAACAAAAGAGAAGTTCAGTATGCCTTTAGGGGTGGCGCACTAAAACCATAGCGAAAGCTTCCGCTAAATTTATTGTTTTGTTTATTGTTGTTTAATACAATGTTTGTCCGTCTTTGTCGGCGCGTCAACAAGCCCATGCTTGGTGTCGTTTGGGCCACTTGAATGAACTGCTCGTTTAGTACATCAACGTCCAACCACTAAGCAAGTACCCATCTCATACAAACGAATGTGTCAGCCAAAATGCTTTGCGAAGCGTCCACTGGGAAATTTTACCGATCTGGCAATATTATTCTAGTGGACGCTTCGCGCGAAGGGATTTTATTTTTGAGGCCGATTTAGTCGACTTGCTGTGCTCGTTGCTTGCAGAGCTAAAACATGAGACTATGAAATACTCTTTACCCTTAATCATTTTTACCCACATTATTTTGTTCATAAAAACACATTCAATTTTATAAATTCATTATGAGTGATGATCAAACAAACGCAACGATATGTTTTATAATTCGAAAATATTTTATTTAACTTGAAAATTTAATATTACAAATTTAACCTGTAAAGGGTATACGAGCTTACATACAAAAAATTAATTGCATCAACAAATAAGCAAAGCGTCGTTGCAAATATTTCCCTTGCTTGCTATCTCTGTCTGGGTCCGTATGTGCAATGGGGATGGGAGATGAATATTGTGACTCTGTATGATTTCTCGAAGCGCGCTGCTTTTATGCAAGTTCCTTCTTTCTCATTCCCTTTGTACCCACATACACTGATATCTTTCTATGCGTGTACATTCGATTTCTGCACACATGCATACCAACGTGCGCGACCTACCTTAACTTTGAAAACAATTTTTATTTAAATAGGCCAATGTAACTGCCCAATGAACTAGCATATATGTATGTGTACATTCAAAAAAGCTTAAATTAAATATTTTTCTTTTATTTTAGTAGGTGTTAGGTCAAAATAATTTGTTATTACCTTTGCATTTTTAACATACAACGGTGGCCAAAAGTATTTTGTCACCCTTTAAAGTTAGTTCTAGCCAAATTGGGAGCTTACTTCATGACAAGTTTGGTATCAATGGAAAGGTCTTTTGTATTTTTATTTTTTATAATTTTTTGAAAATGGCGAAATAGGCACTTTTTCCTCAATTTCATGCAAAAAGTGCCTTTTTCGCCATTTTCAAAAAATTATAAAAAATACTAGCGAAGAGATATTTGAAAAATTTTTTTTGCAGTTACTAATTAAATTGTTTAAAAAAACTTTCTGCATCAAAACATTTTTTGTAAAAAATCGAGAAAAAAAGTTGAAAAAGTTGACGTTTACAAATATTCGAAAATTTCAATGGGTACTTAATGGGTTAAGGAAAGTACTACATCATTCGAAAGGAATTCAAAAGACCTTTCCATTGATACCAAACTTGTCATGAAGTAAGCTCACAATTTGGCTAGAACTAACTTTAAAGGGTGCCAAAATACTTTTGGCCACCGCTGTACATAGTTAATTACGCTCGCTTTAAGCTGTTTCGGTGCATGGACATATGTACATATGTATATATGTACGCATATACAGAATTTATGTATGTACATATGTAAGCTCGAGAAAAGATAGCTCGAGGAGATAGCGAATTGGCAAAGTTAGTTGAAAGCAAAATTTGCTACAGCAGCGATATTGTATTTAAAAGAAATGTGAACATACAATTACATTTGCATTTGATTGTAAGGTGCTTAAAGTTTGTTAAATTAAATTTTGATATTTTCGATTTTTGATTCGACTCTTAGTAAGAATTCTTTATTAAGACTTGATTTAACTTTTAATATTAATAATAATACCAAAAAAAATGGCTTCAAAAAACTTAAATAAATTAAATGGCCACAGGTGCATTATTAGTTCATGCCTTCGGAGCTATAGAAATAGCTCTAAAGATTTCCCAGTTAGATTGTTTTCCATTCCGTCTAATGATTTCTATTTTAATAAATGGATTAGGAATTGTCAGTTAGATGGAAAATTTAAAAGAAAGAGTACTTTTATTTGTGATCGGCATTTTGGGAGCAAATATCTTGGGAAAAAACGACTCAAGGCTGACGCTGTTCCCACTAGACATTTATGCGAAATTCCTTTGACATTGTCTAGTGATGTTAGCGATGACCCATATAAATTTGTAGATGCCTGTGAGCCCATTGAACCCCAAAATGTTTACAAAAAGGCCAAATTGTCCGAAGTACCCTCTGACACTCGTCAAGAGCCGCGCAGCCTTGCATTGATGACGAATTCCCAAGCTCTACTGGAATGCTTTAGCAGTCTTGCAATGATGACGCAGGGGGGGGGGGGGGGCGTTGCCCCCCCTACATTCATAACTTAACATTATTTAGCTTCCGAAATCCAAACAAAGTAGTTCTTACAACTTTGCGATTATTTTGTGCAATTTTTCTGTAGCCCTGCTAAATATATCGATTGCTTTAGTAATAACTTTATCAAAGCATCGTGTCACTACGGTTATCGTATATCAATAATCGGAAAAGCCGCCATAAACAAAATCTAAGCTAAGTTTGTGTTAATAAATACAAAAGAGCTAATATGGACATTCGAAAGTTTTTTTCTGCAGGTTCTTGTAAGTATTATATATGTTTACAGTAAATTTTAATGGGAAATTGAAAAACGTTTGTTTTTTGATGTAGCAACCAAAAGAAAACATAGCCCTAGCCCCATAGACTCCGATGGCAGCGAAAAAAGTCCCGAGCGTACCGCATCAACAGACAAATTTGAAGATGATTGCCATTCAAATGATATTGGCAAATGGATTAATACTGCACACTCAATGACTTCGGCACAAAAACATGATATCTTAATTAACTGCTGGGTTCCGCCGCCCAAATATGATTTTGCTTTCGACGCCACGCATCTAAAACGAAAGTTTAACCACAGCTGGCTTGATATGTATAAGCCATGGATGGCTTATTCGCGGAAATTAAAAGGAGTTTTCTGTATTCATTGCGTTTTGTTTAAGCCACAAAAGGTACAGGGAATAGTTTCTTCTTTTGTGGTCCGACCATTCACAAAGTTCAAAAATGTACATGAGTACTCAAAGTCGCATGCTTCATCTCTAGTGCACAAGGAGGCAACTGAATCAGCTAGACTATTTTTAAAACAGCAGCCAGTCGACGTACAAATGCGATCTGGGCATGATAAAATAGTTGCAGACAATAGAAAATATTTAAAATCTATTATTTCTACAATTATTTTCTGTGGAACCCACGATCTTCCGTTACGAGGAAAACTTTATAAAGAAGGTAATAATTCTATTGAGTGTCTTTAAATAGGTAAAAGTGTAATTTCATGAAAATTGTTATTTTCTTTAGGAATATTTCATGATTTATTGATGATGCGGATTGAATGTGGTGACGAATCGTTAAAAGTATCCCACGGAAGAAATGCATCGTATATGTCCGCGGATAAACAAAATGAGTTTATTGAATTATGCTCGAAAGTATTAGCAGATTTTATATGTAAAGACATAAAAAATGCAGGAGCATATGCCATTTTAGCGGACGAGACAGCCGATATTTCTGGAAAGGAGCAACTATCCATGGGAATTCGGTTTTTTGATACGTCAAAATCGCTCATCCGGGAGGAGTTTTAAGGCTTCACAATACTCAAAAAAATGGACGCAGAGACAATTGCTGGAAATATAAGAGAAAGCATTGTTGAAATGGACCTTGATCCAGAAAAATGTGTGGGACTGGGCTTCGATGGTTGTGCTACAATGGCTGGCAAAACTGGCGGCGTGCAAGCAATTTTAAAGAAAAAATTTCCGAATAGCTTCTTTTTTCACTGCGCAAGTCATCGGCTTAACTTGGTCGTAAATGATCTTAATTCTGTGCCTGAAATAAGGAATACAATAGCCACAGTAAAAGACATCATAAATTTTTTTAAGGAATCTCCTATGCGTAGACAAATTACCCCAAATATTCACTCGTTCTGCGAAACAAGGTGGTCTGAGAAATATTGCAGCATTAATGATTTTAAATCAAATTTTGTTGAAATTATTTCTGGCTTAGAAAAGTTAAGCATTGAAGGTAACTCGTCTACCAGGAAAACTGCGTTTCAGCTACATAGTGCAGCATTAAAAAGCGTATTTGTCATATGCCTATGTATAATTTCAAAATATTACGCTATTTTAAAACCAGTTGTTAATCAACTACAAGCCATAAATAACGACATAATAAAATGTTCCGAGCATATGCAGAATATAGTTGAAGTTTTTGAGTTGCATAGATCAACTGTAGACGTCGTGTTTAACGAAATTTTTATTGATGCCTCTGAAATAGCCCAAAATCTATCGTTTGAAATTAATGCTCCACGAATCATAGAAAAACAAAAAAATAGATCGAATCCCCCATTTACAAGCGTTTCAATATATTTCCAGAGAGCCATATTTATTCCTTATTTAGATTCCTTAATTTCATCCTTAAATGAAAGATTTTCTAAATCAAATACTGCAGCATTTGATCTCACTGCATTACACCCGATATTGATATTTTTAAAAAAAACTAGCTTGAATGACTTAAAATCGAAGCTTTCTAACTCTATCAAGTTTTATAAATTAGACGGTATAGAGCATGAGCTAGAGTTGTGGTACCATCAATGCAAAAAAACTAATTATTTGGATTTGGTTGATGCTTACCAGAATGCGGAAATGTATCCAATTATCAGACATGCCTTTGAAATTTTACTTGCGATGCCGTGTACAACAGCCACAGTGGAGCGGTGATTTAGCACCCTTAGACGAGTTAAAACTTGGCTAAGAACCACAATGAAAGAGTCTCGACTTAATGGTAAATAATTTTATTCATAAAATAACATTAATTTTAATCTATGTATATTCATATTTTAAAGGACTTTGTATGCTGAGTGCTCATCGCAGTCTAGTCATTGAAAGGAAGGCGGAAATAGAAGAGGCAATTCTCAACGAATTTTCCAAAAATCCAAGGAAACTTATTTTATAATTTTGTTTGCTTAAGTACAATATTATGTAATAAATGTGAATACTTAAAAAAATTTTTTGGCCCCCCCCTTAAGGAAAAGCTGCCGACGCCCTTGAATATGACTCATGTTTCTGATGAAGCAAAAGTTTTATGCAAATTGCTATTGAAAAAGAAAAATATCTACAATAGAGCTGAAAGACAAATTGCGCAAAACATTTATTTTTATTCAGCAAGAACATATGGGCATTTCCAAACTCGCGCACGGGACATTCGTACACATTCAAAGTAAAAAAACGGTAAAAAGGAAACGGTTTTTTTTTCTGATGAAGGGCTTAACATATAGCATTTGATTAGCTCTATCATTGGTGCAAAGAGTGATTTTGGGTAATTTTTCATTTTAAAAATAATAGAAAAATTCAAGTGATTCGCACGGGACACAAAACGGAATTCACTTGTGAGGTCAACCAATTCAAACGCCAATTTCAGCGAATCCAGAGGCAATATTTTAATGCAACTAATTTTAAACTCTTGTGCATTGATGCCTCTTAAAAATGGTTATGATTTTTTTCAAAGATGACTTGCACTTTTTTTTTAATTCAATTTGACGTAAATTCGCACGGGACATCGCGCACGGGACATTTTTTACCATCACTATTTTTATGTTCTTTCTGTCTCTCTATTTTTAAATTATATATCCAAAGCAGCCCGAAAAACTTATTTAAATTAAACTTTAAATATATTTCTTTGAATTAAAATGGTTCATGTTACAATCTTACTGCCCTACTTAGTGTAATCGTTCAAATACAAACGGTCCATTTTGGAAGTCAATTTTTAAGAAAATTGACATAAATATGGAAAAAGTGAATTTATTCCAATGTAGAATCTATATGTTCATCCTATTGAATTTCTTCTAGCGTATATTGCTTAAATAAATAACTTAAATACATTTCTGGATGAAAATTTCAAAAGATGTGAGTTTTTGATCAATTTTACGTTTTTGGCCGCGGTGGACCTTTCTGTGGATATGCCCATATGTACATCTTTGAGATGTTTTTAAATTGAAACTTCCTTCAATAAGTACAGTCTCGAGATGGGCGATTTTGAAAAATATGAAGCCTGGTTTCAATCCCATCTTACTTGAAAATTTGAAACAAATTGTTGATAAAATGAGTAATTTGGGAAAAGAGGCAGTTATAGTATTTGATGAAATTAAAATCAAGCCCGGCCTTCAATATAATTCATCTTTTGACGAAATCGAGGGCTTCGAAAACAATGGCACTAAGACGACACAGCTTTTGGGACAGCAAGTGTGTGTTTTTATGGCGAGAGGATTGTATGAGAATTGGAAATATGTTTTGAGTTACACCGTCACTGCCAACGGTGTAAAACATGAAGCTCTTATGAATCAATTGGAGACCAATATTGGATTCGCACAATCTATAGGGCTTAATGTGAGAGCGGTTGTTTGCGACCAGGGCTCGAACAATAGAGCCGTTTTTAGGAGATGGGGTGTTCAACCAAATACACCAAGTTTTTTTTGTAAACGGTAAGCAAATATTTGCACTTTTTGATGCTCCTCATCTAATAAAATCCGTTAGAAATATAATTTTAAGACGTGATCTTACTACGCAAGATGGAGTTATTTCATGGAAAATTATAAGAGAATTGTTTGATATTGACAGTAAAAATTCCACTCGTTTATGTCCAAAATTGACCTCAAAGCATTGGGAGATACACAATTGCTTTGAGAAAATGAAAGTGAAATATGCCACTCAGGTGTTTAGTCATAGTTTCGCTGCAGCGTTGCGAGCCGTAATAAATTCTGGTGGCTTTTCACATTGCAAGGAAAATGCTTTAGCCATGGCCACTTTTATTGAAAAAATTAACAGACTATTTGACTGCTTAAATAGTCATGTTTTGTTCGATAAAAATCCATATAGGAGTGCATTGTAACAAAGCAATGTTGTTAAAGATACCCTATTGGAAATGAAAGAATACTTTACATAATTTATTTATCCACAGGAAGTGCATTGTATTTATGGTATGATTCTTACCATTTCATCAATCCTTTCTTTAGCAAATACTGTTTGGAGTGAGAGCTTAGAAGTATCCTTTATTTGTACATCAAGGCTTAACCAAGACCCTTTGGAAAACTTATTCTACTTAATAAGAGCTCGTGGTGCTACAAACACCAACCCGTCCATGTTTGAATTTAATATTATTATGTCTAAGATGTTATCAATGAAAATTTTGACTTCAACGTCAGTATCTGGGAACTGTGCGCCTGATTAAGATAAGATGTTGTGCAATATTATTGAAGAAGCTTCAAATATATCAAAATCTACTGAGAGTAATAATGTGTATCTCAATGAAACGATTTCGTCCGATGAGGACACAGAATTAGAACTACTAGTAGAAGCAAAAATTTTAAGTATTGAAGATGCTTCTAATGATAATGCTCTGCGGTATTATGCTGGGTACTTATTACAAAAGTTACTTCAAAAGAATGACTGTGAAGAAGAAGTTGATTGCTCTTCTGAATTTCATATTTTGAATAAAAATTTTGGCTATGTAAACCAAAACTTAATGCTTAAGGCTCCATCAGATTATTTTTTTAATCTAATAAAAATTCACTTTGGAATTTTAAAGAAATTTTTTGATAAAAAGCCGCATATGTTTAAATTAAAGAAGAATATCATGCAAAATTGCATTTTGTCTACCGAAAAGATAGATGTATATAGATGTTATGATCACAGGACACATTTGCTTAGTCAGTTTATTTTAATATTAATAAGAAAAAATTGTAAGTGGTTGACAGATAAGATATCTAGCAAATCTTTAACTAGAAACATAAAGAAAGAAAGAAAACTTAAAATTCTTAGGAAGTAGAAGTATAAACAAGCAATAAAGTCAAGCCAGACTTTGATTTGCTAAATGAGCAAACAAATTCGATTAAACATTTCAAATCGACTCGATTGATTTATGACCCAGTTGCACTTGTGTGATGGCATCCACGTGATTTTCCTTGGCTTCCGAATATATATGTACATAAGTATGCTATGTGCATACATATGTATACTATGTCGGGAGCTAATACGAGCGGCGTCTTTTAATATAATTAATAACTTAATTTTTATTATTTATATTACAAAATTGCCAGAAAAGCCAGAAATATTTTTGTATTTTGCGAACGAGACTGATTAATATTTCAGTAAAAGATTTATGATTGAAGCAAATGATTTTTTGGGTTTAATACAAAAAGAATTGATTTTAGTTTCTCCTCTTAATATTAATTGGGTAAATTGAACATTATTTACAGGAAATTTATATATTACAAAAAAAAAAAACGTTTAAAATGCTCTAAATTTTCAAAAATTTCAATTTATAAATTTTCAATTTATAAATTATTATATACCATGTATTGTATTTACATATATTTAAGTTACATGCTAAATAATCAATAAAAATGTTATTGGTATTACCAAAAAAAAAAAAAACTATTTATTAATTATAAACATCGCGCAGATTATATAAACAAAAATTTGTATATTCGTTAGGGTGTCCCTTATTTGGTCAAAGTCAATATTTTTAAACGCATACGGGCTTGTTCTGTTCATTAGGTCCTAAAGCACTCAGAAATAAATTTTTACCTCAATCGGAGTATGATAACCCGTGCCGACTTGGATCGGAAAATTTAAAGATTATATGGGACAAAAAAAAATTTTTTTTTTTTTTTAATTTTTTATTTTGTTTATTAGGTCCTAAAGAACTCAAAACCAAGTTTTCACCTTAATCGGAGTACGATAACCCATTCAAATTTGCATCGAAACATGAAAAAACAGTATTTTAACACTGATTATACATTTTTCGATGATTTTCAAAAATATTTTTGCTAGTATTTTTTATAATTTTTTGAAAACTGCAAAAAATGCACTTTTTGCATGAAAATGAGGAAAAATGGGTTAAAATGGTAATTTTTAGGATTTTCAAAAAATTATAAAAAATACTAGCAAAAATATTTTTGAAATTTTTTTTTGAAGTTACTCTTTGAATTGTTCCAAGAATTTTTTTGCATCCCAACATTTTTTGAAAAAAATCGAGGAAAAAAGTTTTGAAAAGTGACTTTTACATAAATTCGAAATTTTCCAAGGGTACTCAATATTTTAAAAAAAGTTTTGTGTCATTCAAACGGAATTTACACGACCTTTCCAAATATATTTTTTTTATTGTGATAACTTGACTAACATAGCAGTTAAAGCAAAAATAAGGGTGCATACTTTAAGCTGTGAGCCACTGTACATGTAATTCTTTTAAATAATTGGGGTAGGTCGTGTGTCAAAATACAACGTCTATGATGATACACACATGCACACATTCACATGCATGTGTATGTACATACATCGCGCACGGGACATTTTTTACCATCACTATTTTTATGTTCTTTCTGTCTCTCTATTTTTAAATTATATATCAAAACAGTCCGAAAAACTTATTTAAATTAAACTTTCAATATATTTCTTTGAATTAAAATGGTTCATGGTTCAATTTTACTGTCCTACTTAGTGTAATCGCTAAAATACATATGGTCCATTTTGGAAGTCAATTTTTAAGAAAATTGACATAAATATGGAAAAAGTGAATTTATTCCAATGTAGTATCTATATGTTCATCCTATTGAATTTCTTCTAGCGGATATTGCTTAAATAAATAACTTAAATACATTTCTGGATGAAAATTTCAAAAGATGTGAGTTTTTGATCAATTTTACGTTTTTGGCCGCGGTGGACCTTTCTGTGGAAATGCCCATATATAGATAGCA
>JBAMBL010003206.1:0-45865 GCA_037043405.1 Drosophila subquinaria | reverse complement strand
ACAACTAGACACACATACAAACCCAAATAGCAAAAGCCAGGCAGAGCCACAGCCGGTGCCAACTCAGCACATTAGCAATCTCACGACCAATACATCTAAAGATCAAAATTTATAAACATACAATTTGAATACACAGCATAATTTTCCTTTTCTATGGGAACGCTTCGCGACCATAGTTTTAAACACACAAAACTGCATCGGTAAGCATTATTTCTCCTCTCAATAAGAGCACTTCGCGACAATGGTCACGTATGCAGCTGCAGGAAACTAAATGAAAACATTATGATTGAGGTTTCTTGCTCACTTAGATTCTAAGATAGATTTAGTCTTAATTTTGTCTTAAGCTCATTCGGACGCGTTATTAATAATCCTGCACCTATAAAAAACATTATATTCATGCACATATAAAACGCATTATAAATAACCACGCACATATAAAACAAATAATAAAAAAACTCGCACATAATAAACGCGCTCGTCTTATTATTTTATTTTTCTTGGTACTTAGCGAACACAAGTACGTAAGTGGCGCAGCCGGTAGGATATAAATTTTTATCGACGAATACGATAAAGTTTGTATCCGCAAAAGAACTACATTTCCAAATCCGCGTTAGCTAAAACAATCGGTTTGTGAAAAATATTTTCAATTAAAGCTCGAACGAAGCTTTTTGAAAAAAAACAGTGCAAAAAACAGTGCAAAAACAGTGCAAAACTAAAATGGCACCTCCATGTACCCCAACCACCAGCGCTAGCATTGAGCTTAGTGTTGAACAAATGGGGATGTGCCTGAAGTATATCAACAGCCAACGAAAATTCGACGGCAACCCGATGCACCTATGTCTATTCGTGAAGAATATTGACGCATCGCTATCACTGTTCTACACTGCGAGCTCGATCCAGATGACACTCCAATTAAATGCCGTGAAGGGGCTTCTTATTGGCGACGCAATGCGTGTGCTGATGAAGGCGAGCTACGAGACTTGGTCCACCCTGAGGACAGCTCTACTGAACCACTTTGAGGACAGGACACCAATACATCAATTAATAGCGAGCATCCGGACGACGAAATATAAAGGAGACCTCAGTAAGTTCATAAACGATCTTGAACTAACATCAAATCGCGTACATAACAGACTTAATCTGAGCGGGACTCCTAGCGAAAAGTTAATGTATCAATCATCGCTAGACGACTTCTTAAGTCAATGTATCTATGATGAGTTACCTGAAAGAATATTGTTTAGATTAAGTAGATGTGATATAAGTACACCTATGAAGTTAAGACAAGTAGCCATGGAAAAGGGCATACTAAATAATTGGTCTCAAACAAGTAACGAATTTTTTAAAACTGATTTCACAAACAAATCACAATCAAATAAATTCAACCAAAATAATCAAAGACAAAATTTTCAATCGATTCCACAAAATCCAACACCGTTGTATACACCAAGATATAGTTTCAATCCAAATTATATTCCACGACCACACTTTTCTCAAAACCAAGTTCCTATTCAACCGACTCAAATTCAACAAGCTTTTCCTCAAACAAATCAATTTCAACCAAGGCCACAGTTTAACCCAATACAAAATCAAACTCAGCAACAGCCAGAATTTAGAGTTCAATTCAAACGACAAAGGGAAAGTACACAACAGAGACGTATAGAACCAATGGAAGTTGTTGAAAATTTTCGGCTACAAGCCTCGGACAATCAGCAGGAGTATTTGGAACAGGAACAGGGGTTGGGTCAACAGGAACAAGAATTTGTAATGATACCGAATCAGATAGATCAGGAGGTTTATCAGCAGGATCAGGAATATCTACTGCAGGAGCAGAACTATACAACTTCGGAGGAGTACGATCAATATCAGCCAAATTTTCAACTTCAACAATAATATTAATTATCGAAAATGAACGTTGTAAATGCCTATTAGATACTGGTTCAAACGTTAGCTTTTGCACACCAAATATTTGGAAAAATATAGCACCCATTAAATTGACTAATCCATTAAAAGTCAGTACTTTGGCAGGAACAATTGTTATACCACACATGAAATACGTTAAATTACCAAGTATGCTGAACTCAGCAGCAAAAATGTATGTTCATCATTTTTCCGATAACCATGACGTATTGATAGGCAGAGACTTACTAGAACAGTGGCACGCTAGTGTCGATTTCACAAAAGGATCAGTAACTCTAAATAACACAGAGTACTCATTTATCAGTCATTACCAAGAGCCAAAAATTGAAGAAAGCAAAGAAATTGAGCTAGAACACCATGAATGGCTAGGTAATATTGAAAAAACAAAAGAAATAGACACAGTAAACCAGTTAAATTCAGAAGAGCAGGACGTACTACAGAAAATACTTAAAGACTATAGGGATATTCAATACAGTGACGGTGACGAATTAACTTTTACAACAAGCATTAAACATGAAATAAAAACCAAAACCAGAAGAACCAATCTACAGGAAAGCATATCCGTATGCACAAATACATGAAAGTGAAGTTAACGAACAAATAAATGACATGTTAAAACAGGGCATAATCAGACATTCAAATTCGCCATACAACAGTCCGTTACTAGTTGTAGGTAAGAAAGATGGTAAATTTCGTCTAGTAATAGACTATAGAAAGCTTAATGAGGTTACAATAGATGACCGATTTCCAATCCCAAACATTGATGAGATTTTAGACAAGCTTGGCAGATGCCAGTACTTTACAACACTTGACTTGGCTAAAGGGTTTCATCAAATTCAAATGCACCCAGATTCCATCAAAAAGACAGCTTTCTCGACAAAACATGGTCATTATGAATACACTCGTATGCCATTCGGTTTAAAAAATGCTCCTGCAACTTTCCAACGTTGCATGAACCATGTTTTAAATGGTATCATTGGACAACATTGCCTTGTTTATCTCGATGATATAATAATTTTTTCAACTTCACTTCAGGAGCATGAGAGTTCAATAAGAAAAGTCTTAGACTGTTTGAAAAAACACAATCTCAAATTACAATTGAGCAAATGCACTTTCATGCAAAGGGAAACAACATTTTTAGGACACATCGTAACACCTGATGGCATAAAGCCTGAACCACAAAAAATAGAAGCAATACAACGATATCCCATTCCAAAAACTCCAAAAGAAATGAAATCCTTCTTAGGTTTAGCAGGGTATTACCGAAAATTCATAAAAGACTTCGCAAAAATTGCAAAACCAATGACAAAGTATCTTAAAAAAGAACAAATAATTGACATTCAGAATGAAGAATATAAAAGTGCTTTTAATAAATTGAAAATGTTAATAGCCAGTGACCCCATTTTGACACGACCCAATTTCAATAAAAAATTCACCCTCACCACTGATGCAAGTAATTACGCATTAGGTGCAGTTTTGGCACAAGAAAATAAACCAATTTGCTTTGCGAGTCGAACTTTAAATGAGCATGAAGTCAATTATTCCGCTATAGAAAAAGAACTATTAGCCATAGTCTGGTCCACAAAATATTTCCGACCTTATTTGTATGGTCGTAGATTCACAGTTCAGACCGATCACAAACCATTAGTTTGGTTGGAGTCTCTTAAGGAACCCAACATGAAACTTCAAAGGTGGAAACTAAAACTAAATGAATATGACTTTGAAATAAAACACATACAAGGAAAAGAAAACCATATTGCAGATGCTTTGTCTATGGATAAAAATCAACGAAACATTTATAGGTGACGCACAATATGAAGACAACGAGAGTGAAGCTGATACGACTTTAGCAACAATACACAGTGCATCAGAAGACGGAAGCCAGTACATTCAAATAACAGAACGACCAATTAACCATTTTAATAGACAAATAATAATGATAAAAGGAACTCAGTTCAAGATCACAACAGAAAAATACTTTAACAAAAACATTACAAAAATAGAATACGTACCCCCATTAAAAGAAATTGAAGTTAAAGACATGCTTGAAAACATAGTAGGAACCAAAAATACAACAATCTTTTGCACCGACGATCAAGATTTTGCTCTAATACAAAGAACATACATACAGTTTGTCAAGTAATTGTTTGCAAGCCTTAAAAATGTAATATTTCGACTTTAAATAAGAAAATAATAGCTCATTATATATATCTGGAAAGGTCATTTAATTTCGTTCAAATGATGCAGAAATTTCCTTAACCCATTAAGTACCCATTAAAATACGAGTTCTAAAAAAGGTCTACTTTTTCAACTTTTTTCCTCGATTTTTTCCGAAAAATGTTGGGATGCAAAAAAATTCTGAAACAATTTAAGAGTAACTGCAAAAAAAAATTTTCAAACATATTTTTGCTAGTATTTTTAGAATTAAACATACAGGTACATGCAGGAAATAGCCTACACTTATAACCCATAAAATAATACACGGAACAACCGGTAGAGCACCTGCTGATATATATAAATATAAAAATATACAAACAACCGTTAAAAAATATGCAGGAAAATAAAAAAAATAAAATTGACAAAATAAATAAAAATAGAAAGGAACATGAGATTGATCCACAAATTTCAAAGAATTTGCAGAAAACTAAGAAATCACACAACCCATTCAGGAAAAATGTTAACGTTACACAAATAGACAACAGTCGATACGAAATACAAAACCGAGGACACAAGATAGTTCATTACAAAACGGCATTTCAGAAGAAAAAGAAAATAAACAAATCTAAATATTCCAGGGAACCAGACGAAAGCCTTCCAGACAATGATGATGATGACAATAATCCTGTCGGTAATACAAATAATCGGGAGCCAGACAATACAGACAACGGAAATCAAAACAAATAATGGATTCATTTTACTAGAAGTAGATAACATAAAACTACCATATAATTTCTCGCACCATTTTATTCGTATTAATAAGACAGCTATTTTAGAGACCTACAACAATATAATCATAACAGTTAACAAAACCAAAACTAAAGATTTAGATTGGGAGTTACACAAACTGGATTTACAAGTGAAACTAATTACCAACACAGGAAGACAAAAAAGAGGTTTAATGAACTTTATGGGCAAAACTTTCAAATACTTGTATGGAACTTTAGATGCTGATGATTTAGAAGATTTAAATGAAAACATTAACGATATTAGGAAAAACATGATCGGTAATGACGAAATTAATGAAGTAATTAACCAAATTAATGCTGAACTTAGATATATTTACGTAAGAAATACAGATGCGCAAACAGCAATAATAGCCCGTGAACAAATAGAAAGACTATTAGAGTATATTGATGATATTCAAATGGCTATGCAATTGGCAAGGCACGGTTTATTAGATCCAAAACTTTTAAATCACGAAACAGCTATTCAAATAAATCAGGATCAGCTCTTACATGTTGAAACATCGGTTTGGATATCGTCAGATGAAAACTTGTACATTATCTTGCAAATTCCATTAAAATCATTTGAAACTCCAGTGTATACAGTGGTACCATATCCAGATATAAATGAAAATCTTATTGAACACACATTAAACACAAATATTGTATCTGCTTACCTCCATAAAGAAAATGTAATAGATTTTAAGACTAAGACAATAATCACAGATGAATGTATAACATCAATTATTAAAAAATCAAAAAATCAATGTAAACTAAAACAAGGGCAAGCACCCTTAATTCAATACATTTATCCTAATATCTTAATTACCTATAAATTAGTTCAAACGCAGATATTTACAGATTGTAAGGCAGCACCTTATTCGGTTACAGGGAATCAGTTAATTCAAGTAAATCAATGTGGAATACAAATTAATAATGTCACAATCACAATAAAAGAAATCCACCCATACAAAAAAGAAATAATAATGGAAACTACTAATTTTAAACCAATAGACCATATAAGTAAAGAAATGAAATATTATGTTAAGAAATCAAATCGGCATGGAATAATTTTGTATCTTATAATTATTGTTATGATTTTAATAGCTGCCTTATACGTTTATATGCGAATTCGAGGACGTAATTCGATCAAGGAAAGGGGGAGTAACATAGTTATACAACTAGACACACATACAAACCCAAATAGCAAAAGCCAGGCAGAGCCACAGCCGGTGCCAACTCAGCACATTAGCAATCTCACGACCAATACATCTAAAGATCAAAATTTATAAACAAACAATTTGCATACACAGCATAATTTTCCTTTTCTATGGGAACGCTTCGCGACCATAGTTTTAAACACACAAAACTGCATCGGTAAGCATTATTTCTCCTCTCAATAAGAGCACTTCGCGACAATGGTCACGTATGCAGCTGCAGGAAACTAAATGAAAACATTATGATTGAGGTTTCTTGCTCACTTAGATTCTAAGATAGATTTAGTCTTAATTTTGTCTTAAGCTCATTCGGACGCGTTATTAATAATCCTGCACCTATAAAAAACATTATATTCATGCACATATAAAACGCATTATAAATAACCACGCACATATAAAACAAATAATAAAAAAACTCGCACATAATAAACGCGCTCGTCTTATTATTTTATTTTTCTTGGTACTTAGCGAACACAAGTACGTAAGTATATATAGATGGGAAATGACTACACACAACCTACCCCGTTTTTCTTTATTGAGAATTCTCTATTGAAAGTAAACAGCAGAGTTGTTCCTAATTAACTACTTTTTTAATAAATTTGTCATTTCATTGGCATTCAAAACAGTAGTGCTAATGAAATCGAATTTTCACTAGCATTGAAAGAAATAGTGCTAATGAAATCGAATTTCAGTAGGCATTGAAAAAAGTAGTGCTAATGATATTTTATTTAACTAGCATTGAAAAAAGTAGTGCTAATGATAATTTGATTTCAGTAGGCGTTGAAAATTAAAAGTAATGAAAATTTTTCAGTGGCATTAAGTAATGCTAGTGAAAAACTGTCTTAATTACCATTAAATATTAAGAAAAAATTAAATAAAATGTTGAAAAATGTAGAAATTGTTCTCTAATCCTTTTCGCGATATTTATACCATATTTGATAGGGGGTGCCTGCACTGCGACCCTTTTGGATATATTATGTCGGCATCCATTCTGAGCCTATAGCTCATCCATCAACCCGATCTCTTGCTCGAAGACGAGGATTTTGGTCGGGTTGACGTATGCAATGTCCCCAATAGGAAGGACATAGATGACTACATCTGCGTCTAGATAGAGCAGTGCATTCTGCTTGTATATGCATTGAGGATTCCTCCTCACAGTTGCAGAAACGGCACGTTCCGCTACTTACAATACCCAATTAAATAGGTTTATGCGATATCTGTATACGATAGTTTTATGCGATATTTTTAATAGCGTCACTGTGACGCCTAAAAGTATGCAGTAAATAATAATAATATAATCTGAGTACTTATGATTCTCAAGTTGTTCAAGCAACTATCGGCACGGCCCTATCTCGAGTGCATGTATACGTCGCTGCTACGTTTTGTTTATGTTACGTCGCTGTTATTCCGCTTTTAGACGAACAAAAATGCACACTAACGTAATGCAAACATATGAATGTGTAGGTGCCGACCACTGAAATATAAGCATTACCTACCCTACAGTTTCAATCATTAAGGAATGTCACTAGGGATTGTTTCCCTAACGCTAGGGATTCACTAGGGATCTTGCTTGAAAATCCCTAGGGAATGTAACATTGTGAGTTCATTCTATTAAGGAAAAGGAACTTTCCCTAGTGATTCCCTTCCGTTTTCCCTAAGGGAATCTCTAAGGAACTCTGCCGAGAATTCCCTAAGGTTTCCCTAAGGAATTTTGCAAAAAAATCCTCAAGGATTCCTGGACGATTTCTTTTCAAAATTCCCTTAGAATTCCTTATCGATTTGTAAAAATTAAAAAAATTAAGAAAAATTAGAAAAAAATATCTTTTAATAATATATTTTTGAATTGATTTTTTATATAATTTTTTTACATTTTTTGGTATTTTTTTAGTATATTTTTAATACCTAATGTACGCAGCTTGTCTTGCCAATGCAGTTCCCACTATATGCCATCAACCACAGCCTTCAGAGAAATTCCAGACGAAGCTCCTTGCATGCTTCCAAGTTCAATTCATATTCTAAATAAAAAAATAAATGCATTAGTTTTGTTTAAAAAATTAATAAATTATATTATAAAACACTTACGAATTGTTTTAGCAGTAGCAGCAGCCGGCAGCGACATTGTCAAATTTTTTCCTGTTTTTTTAGACCCCGTACTTTAAAAAAGTAAAGGGGTCTATTAACTTTGTCACAAAAAAAAATGTGCGTAACAGGCAGAAGGAGGCGTGGCAGACCCCATAAAGTATATATATACTTAATCAGCATCAACAGCCGAGTCGATATAGCCATGTCCGTCTGTCCGTCCGTCCGTCTGTAAGAGCGCCTAGATCTCAGAGACTATAAGAGCTAGAGACTCCAAACTTGGTATGTAGGTTCGTCTATATTGGGAGCAGATCGAGTTTGTTTTAGATTTTGGATCGGACCACTATATCATATAGCTCCCATAGGAACAATCAGTTGAAAATCAAGTCTTAGTATGGAAAACTTTTTTGCTGTTTGAGATATTTTAACCAAACTAACAGAATATGTATAAAAGATAGTCCCATACATACTGACCAAATTTAATTGAAATCGGATTACTATATCATTTAGCTGCCATAGGAGCGATCAGTCCAAATTAAGTCTTAGTATGAAAATCTTTTTGTTGTTTGAGATATCTTTATAATAAGTACGGGGTCTCCGACAGTTGAGTACCGCTCGACTGTAGCACCGCCGACTAGTTTTTCTTTGACACGTGCGCTTGCTGCTTTTGTTGCAACAACTTTGTCCCGCTGCCTGTTGCAACGTTCGACGTTCGTTCGACAGAGACGGAAACAGAAAAAGCGAACAGAAACAGCCTCTGCTTCCGTCACACAATTTTGGTCGACGTCAACGCCGAACCAAAACTTGCACGATAGAGAGGGAAAGAAACAAGAAAAAACGAACAGCAACAGCCTCTGCCTACGTCGCTCGAGCAGCGGCCGGTCGACGCTGGCAGAATTATCACTGCGGACGGCAGTCCGCGCTAGTGACGAAAGCAGCACGAAGGGTGCGAAGGCGACTAGCATATATACACAGGAAGAATGGAAAATTTGCTATGACTGTCTGATCAGGTCGATTTATATACCGATCAAAAGGTATCAATCAAACTTACAAATGTGCATACTAAGACTTTCGAAAACTCACCTGGATCGTGAGATAAACAGGTGTAAGTGGAAGGGGCAAAATTAAAATGATTGGAGCTAATGGAGCCCTTGGAGCCTTTCTGAATTTTTTTTTAGTTTTTTACTATTCTAATCAAAATTACGCGTCGAATGACACCTCGATCATCAAAATCCGATCACTGGTTCAGAAGATAATTAATTTTGAAATTTTTGGTGCCCTTCTCAAAACGAGATGAAAAGTCAGTCTGTTTGTTTGTTTGTCTGTTTGTTTGTTTGTCTGTTTGTTTGTTTGTTTGGATCAAATCGTTGATTTAGCTTAAAAGTTTGAATGAGGACTTGTTCCCGCTCAAAAATCTAGAAACGTTTGTTCTACGACTTTTTCGAAAAATCGATAGTTTAGCGGAAAATCGCTAAAAACCGCTAAAATTAAAACCCTCATAGCATCCAAACGATAGAAGCTACAGATATGATCTATATTTCGTTGAAAAGGTATTTCAAAGGGCTCTTAGGCATACCTTCAATGGGAATGGGAACGAAAACATTTTCATGCCCCAAAATTTCTGATATCCAATTTTGTGACGAATAATATTAAGTTATACACATAAATTGTTTTAAACAAAATTTTTGCATTCGGCACTGCGCAAAACAGTGAGTTTTATTTGGTATGAAGAATTGAGACATTTTAGCGCAATGTGCCGAGTGCCAAAATTTTGTTTAAAATAATTTATGTGTATAACTTAATATTATTCGTCACAAAATTGGATATCAGAAATTTTGGGGCATGAAAATGTTTTCGTCACTAGACTTTTACCTCGTAAAGAGGTTTTTTTATGGGTTAGAAAAATAACAACAAAGTGTCCAAATATAACAACAGCATCAAGCGTCGGCTGAGGACAAGGAATTTTAGTTCTGAAGGGTAGCCTTTTGACTAGGTTGTATTAATAACAGAATAATTAAATAAACAATAAGAATACTGAAATATAGTATAAATATCGCGAAAAGGATCAGAGAACAATTTCTACATTTTTCAACATTTTATTTATTTTTTTTCTTAATATTTCCATTTTTTTTTTAATTTTTTCAAAAAACAAATTTTAATGGTAATTAAAATAGTTTTTCACTAGCATTACTTAATGCCACTGAAAAATTTTCATTATTTTTCATTTTCAACGCCTACTGAAATGAAAATATCATTAGCACAACTTTTTTCAATGCTAGTTAAATAAAATATCATTAGCACTATTTTTTTCAATGCTAGTGAAATTCGATTTCATTAGCACTACTTTTTTCAATGAAGTGAAATTTCATTAGCACTAGTTTTTTCAATGCTACTGATTTGAAATATCATTAGCACTACATTTTTCAATGCTATTTAAAAAGTTTTTTTTTTTTTTTTGATAAGCAATTAAGTTTATTTAAGCACGCCACATGCTACTTAAAGCACTTTCGTGTCAGGACAAGATTTATGTAGAAGCAGTAAAGTTACAGGTCTGGCAGGTGTTTAGTGACGCAAAGCGGGAAAGTTGGCTCAGAGCTCAATTGATTAAGTAAAGGCGTAGCCTTTAACAGATTTTAGCATCCTTAGGTGATGTCCTGCAGCAACCTGCCTGCAGGCGTCCGGCCGTAAATCCAATTGTCCGAGATGTGTCTACGAGCAGTAAGGACAGCAGGAAAGGAGCAACCAGTTGGCCAGGGGAACAACTCAATTGCCTGGCTTACTGCTTTTTGCCAACAGGCAACTGCCTCTGTCAGCAGTAATGTTAATGCTTATAGTCACAACTCTGGTAAACAGTCCTGATGTAGGTATAAAACAGTTTGCTTGAAGTTTATAAACAACATGTAAACTGTTTGCTGTTATTGTTCGTCTCGTTCATCTATGCATGTATGTAATCACTCTTCAATCACTCAATTCATACTGTTGAGTAATGAAAATATGTATCAATATTTATAATATATTTTTTCCTTAAATTTTAACTGAAAGTAAGCCCTTTTTCCCAAGAAAAAGTTTTTTAAATTTTTTTATTTATTTTATTTTTTATACCTGAAAGTTCAATAAAACCCATTTTCCCAAGAAAAAGTTTTTAATTTTTTTTTTTAATTAATTCATTTATTTATTTTATTTGCATACCTGAAAGTTGAATAAAACCCTTTTTTTTTTAATTGATTTATTTTTATTAATTCATCTTTAATTAAAAAGAGATACATTCAATGTTATATGAAAATTTAAACTGGCACCATCAGTTCCAGAATGATATGCCCATTTGACCTTTTTACTACATAGTATCGTTGATCCACCACCGTTGAGATGAACTCGTCCGACATGGATGCATACCTATTCGGTAGGTAAAGATTACATTCCTCTAGCTCCAGTTTAATGGTTTTTCCATGCACGGTTTCCTTACGTTCTGCCTTTAAAATGGGGTAGACAACGCCTACATCCATTTTAGTTTTAGATAGAATCGGTTTAGGATGCTGCCTGTTGAACTCACGAATAACCCTTTCGTGAATCGCATTTTCAGCGAAAAGGGCGTAAAAATCGTTGTCGTTGAACTCCGGCTGATTTATTTTGCGTTGTTGTTGTTGTCTTACTGTTGCTGTTGCTGACGCTGTTGAAGCTATTGCTGTCACTGTTGAAGCTGTTGCTGTTGAAGCTGATGTTGTTGGAGCTGTTGCTGTTGCTGCTGTTGCTGTTGCTGTTGAAGCTGTTGCTGTCTTCCTGGAGCTGCTGACCTTCGATGTTGATCCTCTAACTGACTTGTGACTTGTGTGACTTGCCTTAATTTTGACTTCGTCTTTTATAGATAGTCAATAGTACACCCCACCAGGGATTAAAACCCTAACCGAAACCGTAACCTTTAACCGGTAAAAACCGATTGAAATTTTAAACCGTAACCGAAACCGTAACCGAAAAAAAAAATTTTCATCTGACCGAAACTTTTAAACCGAAACTCTGAAAACCGAAATAACCGTTTGGTAACCGTTTCATTTATAAGGGTTCATTTCGGTTTTCCATACATGCAAAAAAAAAAAAATTAAAGCAAGATGCAAAAAAAAATCAGAATTTTATTGTCTTATGCATGTCCACACATGCATATAAACATACAGTGAATCAATAAAGTAAGTATGCAGTTGACAATACAAACTTTAGGCAATGAAAAAACATAACTACAATGCATTAAGATCAAATGAGTAGATATATTTCAGAAATATAAATTATTAACTTTATTTAATTAAGTTATGTTTTTTCTTTTTTCATTACTAACATTATTAAATAATTTATATTTTTAAAATATATCTACTCATTTGATCTTAATGCATTGCAGTTATGCTTTCTTATTTCCTAAAGTTTGTATTGCCAATTGCATACAGCATACATACTTTATTGATTCAGTGTATGTATGTACATTAGGGTGTCCCTTATTTGGTCAAAGTCAATATTTTTAAACGCATACGGGCTAGTTCTGTTCATTAGGTCCTAAAGCACTCAGAAATAAATTTTTACCTCAATCGGAGTATGATAACCCGTGCCGACTTGGATCGGAAAATTTAAAGATTATATGGGACAAAAAAAAATTTTTTTTTTTTTTTTAATTTTTTATTTTTTTATTTTGTTTATTAGGTCCTAAAGAACTCAAAACCAAGTTTTCACCTTAATCGGAGTACGATAACCCATTCAAATTTGCATCAAAACATGAAAAATCATCGAAAAATGTATAATCAGTGTTAAAATACAGTTTTTTCATGTTTCGATGCAAATTTGAATGGGTTATCGTACTCCGATTTAGGTGAAAACTTGGTTTTGAGTTCTTTAGGACCTAATAAACAAAATAAAAAAATAAAAAATTAAAAAAAAAAAAAAAATTTTTTTTTGTCCCATATAATCTTTAAATTTTCCGATCCAAGTCGGCACGGGTTATCATACTCCGATTGAGGTAAAAATTTATTTCTGAGTGCTTTGCTTTAGGACCTAATGAACAGAACTAGCCCGTATGCGTTTAAAAATATTGACTTTGACCAAATAAGGGACACCCTAATGTACATATTATGTTTGTATGAAAGACGCGACGCGTCAAATGTTTTCAAGGCCAAATAAGCAAAATATGCTACAATAACTGTAAACTGAGCAGTTCATCACATGTACATACATATGCATGCAAAAAGTAACGAAATTTCAATTCGTGGTGACGATCGGCGATTACTTTTGTGCGCTTGAGTGTGCAAGTGCGAGTGAGACAGCAAACAGTCGAAATCGTACAAGCACACGTCATATGCCGACTCACATATGCGACTGCAGAAATACCCATCATATTTTTTTTATTGACATGCATATGTACATACATATGTAAAATTTCTGCATTTACATAAGATTATTTATGTTAATCATACATATTAGCTTGATATTTACATATGTTAATACTTATGTAACGATCTAATAATTTGTTTTTATATTATACATATGTAGGAACATATTAAGTCATAGGGAATTTCACAGTCGGCTTTCGAATAGAGCGTTCTTTCTTTATTTCACGCACATACATTCCGTTACTTCACATTTTCTGCCTCGCCTGCAGGCTTGCCAATTTAGCTATTTTCCCGACAGATTTAGTGGGTTGCAACTGGCAAATAAATATAAATATAAAAATATGGTACTGTTTTTTATCATTCTGTTATTTTATTTCTACCTTCTTTCCATTCTAATTCAGAAATAAAATAAAAGTTTGATAAAAAAAGTAGTACCATAATTTTTATTATTTCTTTAAAATTTGACTATTGAAATCTGGCTATTTTTTATCGGACTAATTTTGGCAACGCTGCTCGCCTGCTGAAAGAGTGCGCAACTTCAATCGGAGTTAGTTTTTCAACGAAGAAGACGTGCGCGGCGCGCAATTAAATGGACAAATATTTTAAGCAAAATGCCGCGACCGGAATCTAATCCGTTTAGAAAGTTCTTTTCGTATAATTTAGAAAAGAACACAAGCTCTTGTTTGGTCGAAAGTGACAATAAACGCTGTGAAAAAGAAATTTCAGTGAGTGAAACATACGTAGTTGCATACATATGTATGTATGCACATAAATACATTTGCATACATACACAGTTATGTATTTACACGCATTTGATTTAAGTGACTTGTGATGTGTTTTGCATGATGACTTAAACTGCAACGTACATATCTACATATGAACAATTATGTATGTATGTGTATATGTACATACATACATTTGTTATTTAGTTACTTGCGATATGTGTTATGCACAATGATTTAAACTGCAACGTGCCTGTCTATATACATATGTACATATATTCCTATTGTATATACATACATAGATATGTACGTCTAAATAATTGCGCATAATACAGATCACAAGTCACTTAATTCCATATGCATGTGTATATGTATATACATAACTGTACATACATATGCACGCTGCAGTTTAAATCAACGTGCAAACCTAAAATATATATAATGTATACAGTCCGCCAAGTAATTTTTTTGACAAAAAAAAAGTACTCGCACATATTTTTATTTTTAAAAAATTTATAAAATGATTATAAAAACTAAATAAAAATTATTTAGTTTTTATAAAATATAAATAATAAATTATAATAAATAAATAATTTATATTTAGTTTTTATAATCATTTTATAAATTTTTTAAAAATAAAAATATGTGCGAGTACTTTTTTTTTTGTCAAAAAAATTACTTGGCGGACTGTATACATTATATATAACCTCCAAAAATTTTTTTTCAAAATACAATATGCAAATTTTTAAATTTGTCAAAATATATTTCTGACTGTCTGTATACATATGTATGTGACTGTGTTTCATTTTTGGACATTTGATTTGATCGCGAATTTTTTCTTTAGGGAAAACACGGCACAAATTTAACAAATCACATCAAGCGATGCCATTTTGAAGTGTTTGAGAAAACTGAAAATGAGAAAGCTGTAAAAAAACTTGAAAAAAAAAAACTAAGTGAAGTGAATCGTTCAAAAACCGAATTCCCAAAAATCGACCAGTTTATAACTAAATCTGTGAGTGTGCGCATTACCAAGGAGAACATTAAAGAAGCTTGTGTGCTACTGTGCACAGTTGATGGGAGACCCTTTTCATGTGTCAACGATGTTGGATTTCGTTTAATCATGGATCCAATAATAAAAGGCATGGGTTGCGAGAATTTCATAAATCCGCAAAATGTACGAGACTCAGTTGTTGAGAAAGCAGACTTACTAACCAGGAAAATTCGGAAAGAAGTCGAAGGAAAAGTTGTTTCATTAAAAATTGATGGCCTAACACATTTGGCACGCTCATTTATAGGTAAGCGTAAAAATACTATATTTATCTATTTATTAATATAATTAAATAAATGTTTTGCAGGTGTTAATATTCAATACATAAATAATGGAAAAATTGTGCTTAGAACTTTGGCCACGGAGGAAATGTTTTCATGTCATACGGGGCAACATCTCAAAGATGTTGTATTGACAATATTAAGCCGATTTGGAATTTCCTCCAAACAAGTATATTCTTGCACAACAGATAACGGACGAAATATGCTGAAGATGGTAGAGTTGCTCAATGACGATTATGAAGGCGAAAGTGATGAACAGGATGCAGACGATGAAATGAGCTCTTTGTCGAATTTCGATTTTGACAGCAAGTGCATAGGTAAGATTTTTAACCAGTAGCTTTGAAAAAATATATTTTATTCAACATATTTGTGTTTAATTTCAGGTATTAAATGTGCAGCCCATACGCTTCAATTGGCGGTCAATTCAGTTTTAAATAAGCGTGAGTTTTCTGGTGCCATCGCTTCTGCGCGATCACTTGTAAAGAAACTACGTACTCCAAGTATAACTTATCACTTGGAAGAAAAACAATTGAAAAAACCGCCAATTGATTGCGTTACTCGATGGAGCTCTACCTATAGGATGCTTGAGAGCCTCTCGAAACCAGAAGTGCAGGAATTCTGTTCAAATTTAGCTGCTGGAAATCCGGACTTTCATTTAAAAAGCTCCGTTTGGTCTAAAATATCGGAGATAGTTCGCGTTTTAAAACCAGCTGAAATCGCAACAACTCAGCTACAAAGCGAGCAGCTTGTCTTTGGAGATTTTTACGGAATTTGGATTCGTTGCAAATTGGATGTGCAAAACTGCAAATCGACCCTATCCAAACTTTTATTTAATGAACTAGAAAACCGAGAGTCTTTGCTTTTTGAAAATGATGCATACATTTGTGGTATATTTCTTGATCCAAGATATAACATTTCTTTAAGCTCAGATCAAAAAAGCAAATGTATTACTTTGTTGACAAATCTTTATAATTTAATATTGGAAATCTCAAGTCTAAATGAAGCAAATGAAAGCTGTCGCAGCTCAAATTCTACTTTGTCTGATGGTGAAAATATCAGCGAAGTTGATAGGTATCTAGATGTGTATGCCCATATTGACAATAACAAATCTTTACTGTCAAAAAATAACATATTGCACACATTAGACCAGTTTCTTAAGCAAAAGCGGTTAAATACTAAAGTAAATATTCTTGAGTGGTGGGTTAAAAATGAAAAGAAATTCGCAGATTTATATGAGTTATCTAAAGTTGTGCTTGCGGTCCCACCCACCCAAGTAAGCGTAGAACGCCTCTTTTCCGGCGTAAAATTTATCATGAATCCCTTGAGAAACAAGTTGGACAATAAGTCATTAAATTCAATCATGTTCATTAGAACCAATAATCGTTTTTCAAAATAATTTTGCATACAAAAATTAAAAAAATCAGTAATTTTTTATAATAAAAATTTAAAATAAGACATGCTTTTAAATTAATATTTCAAAGTTACACCAATACTGTTATTTGCATTTATTAAAATAACAATTAAAAATAAAACCATTTTTCAATTTCTATTTCCGATTTATGAAAAAAGTTTTTATTTTCAATTGTTATTTTAAAAATTACAGTTTTGGTGTAACTTTGAAATACAAATTGAAAAGCATGCCTTATTTTATATTTGTATTATACAAATTTAAAAAACAAGGTAAATTGTTTGCGATCTCTGAAGTTTGTTATTAGTTTTATATTTTATTTTTGATTTTCCTTTTATTTTTCATTTTTAATTTTGATTTTAATTTTCTTGTTTTATTTTGAATAAAAATTAATTATAAATCTTGCAGAATATGTGAAATAAATGTGTGAATAAAACATAAAGAAAGTAATGCGTTTTTATTATTATTATTATATTTTTATTATAATTATATTTTTACAAAGAAATTTTTTTTTTGGGGAACCGAAACCGTACCGGTATTTCAAAACCGAAACATATGAAAACCGGTTCACCGTTACGAAACCTTTATTCAAAGATTTACCGTAACCTATAACCGAAAACCGAAATGCGAACATAACCGAAACCGTAACTGAAACCGTTATTCGTTTCGGTTTTAATCCCTGCACCCCACACTACTTTTGAAGACTCAATCTTAAAACACCCTTATTTTTTATTTGAGTCTTAGAGGATTAAATTAAACCGTCCCCCCCACTATTATGTAATAGTAAGAACTTAAGGCACAGGTATCCACAGATGTATGTATTAAAACGTTGCACTCTCTCATAATTATAACTTATTCGATTTCCCAAGTATTTCACAACCTCTTTTGGTGGTTGACGGTTCCCAAAACTATCAAAGTACTGTATCAAGTTTCCATTTTTATTATAAGCTACCCAATGTGTGCCGTTTGACGAAGAAACACCCAAATTTATGACACCACATTCCTTACTGTAAGGTGTTTTTGGAAGTGTATCCCTCATAAATACATCACGAAAATGGGGGATATATTTTCGACCAAAATTTTCAATGTCTAAATTTGTTAATGCTCTGTTGTGTAGCCTTTTAAATAGTTTTTTTGTTTCTTTATTCCAGTACCCTTATTGTATGGTTTGAGGTATAATCCGTAACCTTTTCGATAGGGCTTCAAATACATTCCCTCTCCCAAGGCAACTACTTTCTTTTTTCCTCCCCCATCGTCCAACTGCTGTTTTGCTGTCCGTGCATTGTTAATTGCATTAACAACAGCTGCACTTCCAGAGGCTAGACTTCCTAGTGCACTCAATGCAGTCAGAATTGGTACAAGTGGCAAAAAGCCTCCAACTTTGGGTACAGTAATTATACGTGGTACTCTAACATTTTTCTTACTACCCATTGTTTTGCGTATTGTTTTGCGTGCAATTTTAATTTCATTCATTATATCTAGTGGTTTTTGTTTTTTCAATTCCCGACTAGCTGCACTAACCACGGACGACAAACTCTTCTTTTTAATTTTCCATGTCGTTTTGCACCCTTCTTCTTCACACCCATTCCAAATTTTTTCTTTGACTTCATGATATTAGTCACCATATATGCTGCTGCTCTCTCACCAATGGTACTATCTTTAGCCTTGACACGTTCCCAAGCTCTGTTGAGCAATTCTGTGTCTGCCTTATGACGTTCACTCAAATCCTTGTGCTTTTCGTATGCAATGTCATGCACCCTACAAGCCTCGTCCAAAGGATTTATTCCACGATCACCCCGTTTCAAACGTTGCTCTAGCTTTGTGCCAGGTCCACAGAAATTGTAACCAGGAATGTGGGCTTCAACCGGTAGTATGTTAATTAATTTGTTTACAAGACCACTGCCTCGTTTACAAGACAAATTATGACTGATGTAATTATAAAAACGTTTACCCATTATATGCTTGTTTAATCAACGAAAGTTTCTCATTGAATGAACACATTGAGAGGAAGTATGCGTTTAATAAAGCAAAAAGAAAATATTATTGTTAGTAATATTGAGGGGAATAATGCTACTGAAAAGCTACCTCCACGTCATAGCACTCTCTTGCTCAACACAATAAGAGCATTGATTGTTGGTCCTTCCAACTGTGGCAAGACAAATCTTATGTTTAGTCTAATTGAAAGTCCCAATGGACTGAAATTTGAGAATATTTACATATTTTCAAAGAGTCTATACCAACCCAAATATGAGTACTTGGAAAAGCTAATCAAACCAATTAAAGGTATGGGTTATCATACATTCTCACAAAATGAATCAGTTTTACCGCCCAGTAAAGCCAAAAACAATTCCATTATGATTTTCGATGATGTTGCATGTGAAAAACAAGATAATATTCGTTCATATTTCTGTATGGGACGGCACAAAAATATTGATTCATTTTACTTATGTCAAACTTACACCCATATACCAAAAAATCTCATACGCGACAATGCAAACATGATTATAGTGTTTAAACAAGATGATCTAAATATGCGACATATTTATCGTGATCACATCAACACAGACATGAGCTATGATTCATTGAAGAAAATTTGTCAAAAATGCTGGAACGATAAATATGGTTTCCTGTTAATAAGTAAAGACGATGACATGGACAAGGGGCGATATAGAAAGGGTTTCGATCAGTTTATTATAATTTGAAAAT
The DNA here is from genome assembly GCA_037043405.1 of Drosophila subquinaria. Classification (NCBI taxonomy): domain Eukaryota; kingdom Metazoa; phylum Arthropoda; class Insecta; order Diptera; family Drosophilidae; genus Drosophila; species Drosophila subquinaria. Next base: position 26,182 of record JBAMBL010003206.1, on the reverse strand, counting down.
GTGTTTAAATATATGTTTAAGTGTTATGATATTATGTTCAGTTTAACATTAGATTTCACAATGAGTAGATCATTAACATTATCGATAAATGGAAACAGTTCCATTATAAATACAAACTATTTCCCACCGATTGAATTGAATGGACAATATGAGTGTGCACTAGTTGACTTTTACATGTACAACTCAATTCCCAATGTTGATACAAGCAACAATCTTTTTCACATTGGTAAACAAGTAATCACTATCCCCATTGGTTCATATGAACTCGATGATATTAATGAGTTTATTTACTCACAGCTTAAAGGTACTGAGCTTGAGAGTACTGTTATAATTAAGGGAAATAATAATACACTTCAAATGGAAATCTCAAGCCGTAAAGAAACAATATACTTTAATAAGAGAAACACAATTGGTGAATTATTTGGTTTCCATCAAAATGTACCCAAACCACATCCTACTAAAACTTATCTATCCAATCAAAAAATAAATATATTTAAAATTAACACGATTCGTTTGGAGTGTAACATTGTTAGTGGCTCATATGTAGATAACACACCAAATCATATGCTATATGAGTTTGGAATCAATGTCCCTCCAGGCTATAAAATTTATGTGATACCTCACAATCTCATTTACTTACCAATCAACTGCAGAGAAATAAGCACACTTTCAATACGTTTAACTGATCAGAACGGGGACTTGTTGAATTTACGTGGTGAAAACGTAACACATCAATTACATTTGCGAAAGATAGAATGATTATATATAATAAAATACCGGACATATCCCACCAACCTTGCACTTCTAGTTGTAAAGCTAAAGGAAGAGGATCAAACCGAACGAGGAGCGCTCTAACATTAAAAAATAAATTGTTTTTAAAATCATTGGGTTTCAAACTTAGAGTATAACAAGGACGAAAACAAAATGAATGATGTAACGAAGCTTTTCCAGCCGGGGTCGGCGTCTCAGTCCGGCCAGGGTCTGTTACAGAAAATTTATATAACATCTGGGACGGCTGGCAAGAGCGGCGGGAGCGTCAGCGGCTAAGCGGACGTTCCCGCTCGAAAATCGGCTTAGATGACTTTGATGTGAGCCCAAGATTGGCCCAGGAGGACGAGTAGGGACTTCCGATGCCCGTTGCGTCATCCTTCTCGTACCTCCTGAGCCCCTCGGTTTGGATTTGGGACGCACGTTCGTTCCGTTCCGGCGACGCTAGAGGATGCATCCCGGAAAGAAGAGACGGTAAAAACGGTATCTCTCCTTCCAAAGATGCCCCTTTAACGCCGCGCAGATCCGGCCGCTTGGTCAGATCCGTGGACAGTCAGCCGGTAAAACGGTAGCTCTGCCCACGGACCGGACTCAAGTGTTACCAGACCTAGTCCCTGGCGAGGATCCCAAAACAGGAACGATAAAATCGTAATCCTATTCTGGGGTCACCTCCGGTGGACCAAGCCCGGCCGGTCGTTCCGAACATGCGCCTCCTCCTAGGGCTCACATCAAATAACCTGGGAAAATAAAGAAAAGAAAGTTTACCCGAACCAGCAAAGTAAAAAAAAGGAACATCGCCATTATCGTTACAAAAACATGTCGTGCCACGTAGTTTTATTCTCCTCTTTTGATTTTTACATTTGATTGTCGGTTGCACATTGAAGGAAGAAGGTGTTACTGCTCCATAGGCGGAGCCAAGAAAAAAAAGGGACGGAGGCCTCTGGCCAGCTTACCCGCTGATAAAAACGCGGAAACACAAATGTAACTTTTCTGCTTCCGCAGGTGGCTCGTTGCTGCTTCACTGCTACTCGTACTTCGCGTACGATCTTCGCCGCTGCCGGCCGGTGGCCGTGGATTGCTCGGAGGGATTGCCCTACACGAGAGAGTAACGTTGTGGTGCAGCTATGAAAGCTGCGCTGCTGCTTGTGGTTGCTGCCGGCATCGACCGCACTCGCGCGCCAAAATGTTTTGTTGGTTATGGCGGCGGCGGCTGCGGCTGCACTAGCGCACACACACACACGTGCAGAATGTGGTTGTCGCTGTTGCCACCCACGCACAAAAAGGCGGTCGCTGTTGTTGCTGATGTTGGTGCGGCTGCACGGGCACACAAACACGCACAAGAATGTGGTTGCTGTTGTTGCCGATGTTGGTGCGGCTGCACTGACACACACACACGATCGAAATGTGGTCACTGGTTGTTGTTGTTGTTGCTGCGGCCGCACAGACACACAGTCACGCAAATAAAATGTGCTTGCTGTTGTTGTTGTTGTTGCTGCGGCTGCACCGGCACACACTCACGCACAGAAAATGTTGTCACTGAGAATGTTTGTTGTTGCGGCTGCACGGGCACACACACACACAAAAATGTACGTTGCTGTTGTTGTTGTTGTTGTGGCGGCTGCACGGGCACACACACTCACAAGATTTGCCGGCGAATGGCGCGGGAAAATCTCGTTGCTGTTGTTGTTCTTATTGGTGCACACACACACGCGAAGTCTGTCGGCGAATGGCGCGAAAATATTCTCGTTGCTGTTGTTGCCGTTTTTGTCGCTGGTGGCAAACCTGCATACGTGCAGAAACACACGAGTGGTTTTGTGGTGGTTGGCGCGGGAAAATAATGTTCTCGTTGTTGTTGTTGTTGCTGTTCACGCACGTGGACACTTTGCTGTGGTTTTACTTTTGTCAAAATCTCGAGGTTCGGAAAACACGTCTGTCTTGCTCAAGCCCGTCAGAAAAGTGAAGCCGGCTCGCGTGGCGGAAATTCCGCCATGTTTCTCTTTTAGTTCACAGCTGGAACTAAGTGAGTGATCTCGCTCCGGTGTGTGGTTCTTTATAACTAAAAATATCGGTTCACGAGAACGCGACTTATTTCCTTGCGCTAGTTCTCGTGAACCGAAGATGCTCGCTCCATGCGACGTTCAGGCAAAAATACAAAGAAATACTAAATGAGCGAGCGCGATCCAATGGCTCGCTCATTGTGAATCAAAAGTAAATTAAAATTGTGCGGCAGTATTATGCTGCCTCACACCCCCCCTTTACTTCGGGGGGCGGAGAACAACAGTAACGCGGCCTGCGTGCGAGATGTGTACCTGGAACACCCTGCCTTCTGCCTCCACCAGGAACCTCTTCTGCCCGCGCTTCAGGGCTTTAGGGCGTCCGACAGCTACTGCGTCCAGCATCACGGCCGGGACCATGGTCCCCAAGCCGAAAGTACGCCAGCCGGCTGGGATCTCTACCCAGTCAATCTGGTCCCAGGGCAAGTCCTCGGCGACCTCGACATCCCCGACTGCAGCCAACACCTCGTCGTAGTCCTCGCGATCCAAGAGTGGCAGCTCCAAGTTTCCGGCACCCTGGCGATTCACTTCGTCGGCGAAAATACTCCCGATGGCCGAGGAATCGGGTAGCCGGTCCCGGTTCGCCCTCCCGGCGTCGGGGCCCGGGTCTGTTCCGCGACTGTCGTCGGAATTGTACGGGCTGTGCACCTCGTGGTCGGCGTTGTGCGGGCGGCGTGGGTAGCGACCGCTGTGCCCCGCGCGCTCTCCCAAGACGACCCCCTCGGCCTCGGAGGATTCGTCGGCTCGACCTGCCATGTGCTGTGGGAAAGAACGAAAACTAATTAGCTTGGGTTTTCGTATTGGTCCTGGGTTAGTTCGAGACGTAGAGACGTAATTTAATATCGGAGAGTTAGAGAGACGTAGGGGTTTTCGTAGAGTTTTCGGAGAGTTATAGAGACGTAGAGTTTTCGGAGAGTTAAGTAGGACGTAAGACTTAGCCGCGATCGCGGACATAGTGTGCGAGGTTAGTCTGGGGTTTGGCACGAAGTTATCCTCAGGCGTCCGAGGAGGCGGGACCCGTTTCAGGCTGGGCATCGGGTTCGAGCTCAGTGTGGTAGACTTTGAGGTCGGCCAGGTTGGCTATCCGGCGTCGGGATGTGCCCACTTGTTGTAATCGCACCACGTTTGGCGAAATGAATTTCCGGACGTAATACGGACCCTCGTATTTCGGTGCTAGCTTGGCTGCGAAACCCTCAGCGGCGTTAGATAGCACGTGATGCTTGACCAGGACGAGGCTATGTAACTCGGGGCGCCACTCGCGACGTCGCAGATTGTAATGTCTGGCCTGATCCACCGTGGCTCGTTGCGTATTCTCCTTTACTATCCTGAAGATCTCCTGCAGTCGTCTGGCCTTGTCTTCTGGTGCTTCTGGTTCTCGTCCGATACTGTGTGTGACCTCATCATAGAGTGCCCCCGGTAGTCGGGGTTCTCGTCCTTGGACTAAGAATGCTGGGCTGAATCCGGTCGTGTCCGAGATACTTGTGTTGATCGCCAGCATGATTTCTGGCAAGAGATCGTCCCACGTCTTCTGGTCCCCACAGATGTTCTGTGCAATCATCGTCTTGATTGTCCGATTTGCGCGCTCAGTCGGATTCTGCTGCGGGCTGTACGGGGCGGTGTGTTGTAGCTCAATGCCGGCGGTTTGGCAAAAAGCACGAAAAGACCGACTAGTGAATTGTGTCCCATTGTCGCACACGAAACGCTGTGGTACTCCAAACCTGCTGAGTATGGTCTCTCGAAAGGCTCGCTCCAGGTGTGCTGACGTCGCCTTGCGCAAGGGGATGAGCTCGACCCACTTGGTGAATGCGTCAAAGAATACCAGGAGCATGGTATTCCCATGCTTGGAACGTGGGAGTGGACCCACGAAATCGACGCAAAGTGTTCCGAAAGGCTCCTCCACCTGGCGTGTCAGCATGCGGCCTGCAGGCTTGAGTTGGCTAACCTTGAATTTTTGGCACTTCTCGCACTGCTTCACGTAGCGGGCTACGTCCCGGAATAAGCCGGGCCAGTAGTAGCGTTGACTGATCCGAGCGATCGTCTTCCGGATACCCAGGTGTCCAGCGGTGGGATGGTCGTGGCACTCTGCTAGCACTCTTGGTCGGTGGTCGAACGCGACGCACAGCTTCCAAGGCACGTAATCCTCCTCTTCTGGACGATGGCCGAGATGACGGTATACTTGGTTTCCTTCAATTGTAAAGTCTGAGAATCGGTCCGGGGCCTCCAGGATGCGTTTGGTGAGCCGCATTATCCACTTACAGCTTGGCTCCTCTTCTTTTGCCATCTGCAGGGTTATTTCCAGAGGTTGGTGAGACAGGGCGTCGGCCACGACGTTCTGCTTGCCTCGGCGATAGTGGATGTCGAACTGATACTGTTGTAGCTCCAGGGCCCATCGTGCGATCCGTCCGGTCGGATTGTCGATGCTGTTGAGCCACTTGAGTGCGAGGTGGTCGGTTACTACGTCGAAACGGTAGCCCTCCAGGTAGCATCTCAGTTTCCGGATGGCCCAGACTATGGCCAAGCACTCCTTTTCAGTGGCCGAATAGTTTTCTTCTGCCTTGACCAGTCGGCGGCTGACATAGGCAATCACCCGTTCGGTTCTTTGGTGCTGTTGAGTCAAAACGGCTCCAAGTCCGCAGTCGCTCGCGTCGGTTTGGAGTACGAACTTCTCGTTAAAGTCCGGACAGGCGAGGACTGGGGCTTCTGTCAGACGTGCTTTGAGCTCCTCGAATGCAGCTTGCTGCTCTGGTTTCGATTCCCACTTCTGGCCCTTCTTGAGCAAGAGTGACATGGGCTGGACGATGTCGGCGAAGTTTGGGACGAAGCGGCGATACCAGGACGCTATCCCCAAGCAACGCCTTAGCTCCCGGCAGGTCGCTGGTGGTTGTAACTCTCGGACTGCTGCGATCTTGTCGGGATCCGTGTGGATTCCCTCCCCACTGATGACGTGACCAAGATAAACTAGACTGCGTCGGAAGAACTTGCATTTGGCTCGCAGGTTGGCTTGCCTTAGCCTTCGGAGCACCTCTCCTAGGTTGCGTACATGTTCCTCCAGTGATGCGCCGCTCACGATGATGTCGTCGAGATACGCGAAAGCATATGGCTCCATGTCAGGGCCTATGACGCTGTCCAGGGCTCTCTGAAAGGTGGCAGGCGCTGAGTGGAGGCCGAACGGCATCACCTTCCAATGGAAGAGACCGCGTCCGGGTACCGTGAATGCGGTGTACTCCCGGCTGCCGCGTGCCATAGGAATTTGCCAGTAACCGCTCTTCAGGTCCAAGGTCGAGATGTGTCTTGCGTTGCGCAGACGCTCCAGGATGTGATGGATCCTCGGCAGTGGATACGCATCCGGGATAGAGTTCGCGTTCAGCTGTCGGTAGTCGATGCACATCCGGACGTCGCCGGTCTTCTTTCCCACAAGCACGATTGGCGCGCTATGAGGGCTCTTGGATGGCTCGATGCAGTTGTTTTTAAGCAGCTCGTCGACTTGCTCGTCGATGATGCGCTGCATGGCTGGATTCTTTGGATAGTAGCGCTGCTTGATCGGGCGGTCATCCTTCATAGTGATCACGTGCTCTGCGATGTGTGTGACTCCAGTCAGTGTTTCAAACTGCGCTAGCTCTCGTTCCAGGAAATCTCGAACCCATGGTTCTAGCTCGGTTTGCTCTTCTTGACCTGGTTTTGCCTGGCTGGGGTCATCGTCGTCCGCCTCGTTGACGTGAGGATCCGGTTCCGGGGGTATTGCTATGGCGCAAACCTCGGTCGTGGTTTCCCCAAAGGGGTAGGGACGTTGAGATGGCTCGCCATCTTCAAGTGGTCCCCAAGAACTTGACCCAGTGGAACGGATCTCCTCAGTCGTCTTCGCCTCATGGTCCTCCTCGTCTTCCTGGGCTAGGGTCGTCGGAGCGTCATCTTTGCTGCGTGTGGTGCCCGCCATTGGGTCTTGATTTAACTTGCGTGGGGTGCCCGCCATTGGGTCTTGGTTTCACTTGCGTGAGGTGCCCGCCTTTGGGTCGTGGTTTAACTTGCGTGGGGTGCCCGCCATTGGGTCTTGATTTAACTTGCGTGGGGTGCCCGTCTGTGGGTCTTGGTTTAACTTGCGTGGGGTGCCCGCCTTTGGGTCTTGATTCAACTTGCGTGGGGTGCCCGCCTTTGGGTCCTGGTTTACTAGCTGGTTGCCCAGGCCAGGGCAGCGTTTCCCTGCTGTGGTTCCCCCGAAGGGGCTGCCTTCGTGGTGCTTCGCTGGTGTGGACAGGTCGCCTGGTCCGGCTGTGGTTCCGTGATGCTTCTGTGCTGCGGACAGGTCGCCTGGTCCGGCTGTGGTTCCCCCGAAGGGGCTGCCTCCGTGGTGCTTTGCTGATGCGGACAGGTCGCCTGGTCCGGCTGTGATTCCATGATGCTTCTGTGCTGCGGACAGGTCGCCTGATCCGGCTGTGGTTCCCCCGAAGGGGATGCCTCCGTGGTGCTTCGCTGGTGCGGACAGGTCGCCTGGTCCGGCTGTGGTTCCCCCGAAGGGGCTGCCTCCGTGGTGCTTTGCTGTGGCCTTGGTGATCGCGTCGCTTGCGGTCTGTGCGTGCGTGATGAGTGCTTCGATGGTCCCGCCCAATGTCGTTTCCCACCCGGGAAGAGGATCCTGGCTCGCCGGGATGGCGTGGATGGTGTTACGACGTCCTGTGGGGGTCTGCAAGCACGCTGGGGTTAGCTGCAGTTGCACAGGTCCACAGTGCAGTGAGGCTCGGATGGCGCACAGGAAATCTATGCCCAAGATCACGTCGTCCACGACGGTTGACAGCACCAAGAAGGGTATACAAGCGCAACTGTCGCCGAGTTGCACTGTCCACGAGGGCTTTGCATACGGTGGCGCGACTCCCATCCGCCATGCTGACTTTGGCTCGTGTCGAGTTTGCCGGCTGCATCCTCGCTTATAAAGCTTCTCGTGGCTCCGGTGTCTATGGTGGCTTGCCTCACTTGACCCTCGATCTTGACCTGAGCCACGATGCGCGCCTTCTCCACTCGCATGATTGGGTCTATTCCCGGGACAGGTCGGCGGCTGCCCTCACCTGGTCCTGGGGCAGGTAAGGGCGCTGTCCGTTTCCCGAAGCCAAGCCGCAACACTCCGTCGTCTTGATTCCTCGTTTGCCACAGCGCCAGCAGTAGTAGAGTTGCCGGTTTCGACAGTCCCGCGCCTGGTGACCAATTTCTCCACAGCGTCTACAAGCCCGCTGCACGTCGATGGCTGGTCCCGATTCCTGCATCATCCTGCTAATGGGAGGTTCTCCTCCTGAAGGCCGATGGCTCGGCTGGTTGTCTCGGAAAGGATTCCGATGCCTGGGCGCTACGGCTGGCTCATCCCGGTTGTGGGCTATGGCTAGGCCCAGTTGTGCAGGTCCACTGCTCTGCCGCTCACGATCTCGCACAAAGTCAAAGTCCGTGGCCAATTGCGTGAGTTGCGCGAGCGAGAGTGCCTCATGTCGCCGTATGTACAGCTGGTATTCGGGCAGCAAGTTCTCGTAGGCCCGATCCAGTTCCTGGATTCCTGAGTAGCTTGCTCGCTTCATGAGCAACCTTAGCTCCACGATGTATGTCTTGAAGGATTCTCCCAGCCTCTGTTGCCTTGCTCGGATCTGGTCCTCCAGGCGCTGAAAATATCAAGGGGGCAAGAAAAAATCTAGGAAATCCTGCTTGAAGGTGGCCCATGATGCTCCCTGCAACCGACTGACGCGGAACCAGTCACTAGCATTCCCAGTAAGCAATTCTGGAATGGCTTGTGAAAGGTGGGCCAGGTCGATCAGGTGAGCCGCGGCACGTTCCTCCACACGTTCGATAAAGCTTAGCGGATCCGACTGCCCATCGAAGTTGATGCCCCAGCGATGCACTTTCTCCGCTATCGTGCGATATGGTGTCTCTGTGCGGCCCGTGTTCTGCGTGGCGGGGGAATGATTGCGATTCCCTCGGATGGGTCAACTGCTCGTTCGACTCTCCGGTGGCTGACCGCCCGGCGCAGTCACGATCACTTGCGGCACCACTTGATCCCGGGGAACCGGCGAAACGCTGCGGGATCGACTCTTGGAGTCGCTGTGCTCAGATCCCGAGGCATCCCGGTACTGCTGTTCCAGTTCTAGCAACCGCTGCTTGACTTGCTCCGCATGGGGGTGCTACTTGAACGAATCCGCAACACGGGCATGGAGATCCGCAACGGTCCCCTCAGAATCGAGGCCAAATTCAGTTGCTATCGCGATCAATTGGTCCCGGCGTCGGAAGTACACCCAACTGACACCGACCATGTTGGCTTGCACACGTGTTTTTCCCAAAGGCGGCGAATGAAAAGCGCTTCTTTAAGCTAGTCGCACGTGGTTGAGTAGGAAATTCTCCGATCGCGTGGTTCTCGGAAAGCAACCAGGCGCGGCTGGATTCTTGAATGCTAACACGTGGTTGTGGTTAATCGAGCTGACTGATTTCTGATCGCGCTGGTTTACTTGGCTTTGCTTTGCTTTTGCAATTATTTTAATCGCGTTGATTAACGTTGCTTTGCTTGGTGATTTTATTTTACTCGCGTTGGTTTACTTAGCTTTGCTTTGATTTCGATTTATTTTAATCGCGTTGCTTAACGTTGCTTTGCTTGGTGATTTTAATTTACTCGCGTTGGTTTACTTTGCTTTGATTTGTTTTTCTTCGAGAAGACGACTGCTCGCGGTGAAGGTTTTGAAGTGACTCTCTCCTCGATGTGTCGGCTCAAACCATGAGACCTGTAGCGATCGCAGTCGACGTCGGCAGAGGCTCGTGGTGCTAGCCCTTGCTGCTCGCGTAAGCGTCGCGACAAAATGTTGCCTAGCCCTCTGCTCGCCCTTGTGGCGTCAGAACCAGCTTGTGGCTGCTGCTCGCACACGAGGCGCAGAATTTACTCGTTTGAAATTCTGCCCGCGCTCGTGGCGACAGAGCCAGCTCGTAGCGCTGCCCGCCCTTGTAGCGGCAGAGCTAGGTTGTAGCTTTGTGGTCGCACGCGGTGTCTCTGCTAGCGTTGCGCTGCTGCCCGCGTTGCAGCCCTGCTTGGGGTGATTTTGCTTGCGCTGCAGCTCTGCCTGCGTTGTATACGCGAAAGAAAACATAATCAAATTGGGACTGAGAAATCGGCGAAAATTCTATTTATTTGGCCGCATGATCCGGCCGGCAAAAATACTAATTTGATGGGAGGAGGATGACCATGACTACCCCGTCCCGTTGGATGCGGACGAGGAATGATCGTCCGCCGGTCCGCGGCCGCAGGGCGTGATTTTGTGCCCTGGCGACACAGTCTAGGAGCGAGACGGGCACGACTCCGTCGAGTCCTTGAAGCTGCCACGTTGCTGGGGCGGCTACCCAGTTGGGTCGGCCCCAGCCAACGGCTGCTCTCGCGAGACGAAGGGCTCGGTTGAGCGGCTCTCATCGGACCCCCGGAGGCTGTTCGGTGGCGGTTCTATACCTGAACGGCCGGTAGGCTCCATGGAGATATCCAGCGCGGGTGCGCCGTAATACCGCAAAGGTGGTGATCGGATCAGATGATCCATGTGGCGGCTGCGTCGGCGTCGTGACCTCCGCCTCTCTCTCTCCCGGTCTCTCGCGATCTGTAAGCAGCAACAAAATCTCCCTCTGTGCTGAGAACTAGTGCTGCTTATGTGTGGGCACGCTGCTACTGGGTGCGAAGAGAGAGAAATGGAGACTAAGCAATATGGCCCGTTGAAAAATTACCCCTCAAAAAAAATACCCCTCTTTTTTTTTTCAAAAAAATATCGCAGCGGCTTGGCCGGGCTTCTCTGTGGTTTCGCACACTTTTCCTGGCGGCAAATATATTGATCCTCCTGTCCCTTGTCCAAATCCTCGCTGAAGAACGGCTCTATCGCCTCTTCCGAGAACTTGAATTTTCGCATTTGGGCAAAAATTGAACAAAATTTACTTTCCCAAAAATATTTCGGGCAGGCGAAGAGAAATTCGCTGATCATGAAAAAAAATGCCGCGTGGAAAAATGCCGCGTGAGAAGAAAAAATGGCGCGTGGAAAATAAATGCCGCGCGGAAAAAAATGCCGCGTGGGAAAAAATGTTGCGTGGAAAATATCAATGTATAATGTTCTACAGGGTACGTGGTTAGTACTGCTAGCTACAAGGGCCATGCAATTTCTGTGTCTAGTGGGCGAAATGGAAATCCTATGCTTGTGAAAATCCCGTGAGTGACTTTTCTGACGGGCTCGCTTTCATATGCATTTTTTTTTTTCAAAAAAAATGCAACAATGTAATATTGTAGCTACTCTACAATACCCTGTACCTTGTAACGATAAATGGCATGATGTCTGATAAGGGGGGGAAATATGGTTGGCCGATATCGATGCTCACGATGTCAACAAAAATGCCTAATAGGAATTTTTGTTCCAGACGTCCCTGCTCGGGCGCCATCTGTAACGAAGCTTTTTCAGCCGGGGTCGGCGTCTCAGTCCGGCCAGGGTCTGTTACAGAAAATTTATATAACATCTGGGACGGCTGGCAAGAGCGGCGGGAGCGTCAGCGGCTAAGCGGACGTTCCCGCTCGAAAATCGGCTTAGATGACTTTGATGTGAGCCCAAGATTGGCCCAGGAGGACGAGTAGGGACTCCCGATGCCCGTTGCGTCATCCTTCTCGTACCTCCTGAGCCCCTCGGTTTGGATTTGGGACGCACGTTCGTTCCGTTCCGGCGACGCTAGAGGATGCATCCCGGAAAGAAGAAACGGTAAAAACGGTATCTCTCCTTCTAAAGATGCCCCTTTAACGCCGCGCAGATCCGGCCGCTTGGTCAGATCCGTGGACAGTCAGCCGGTAAAACGGTAGCTCTGCCCACGGACCGGACTCAAGTGTTACCAGACCTGGTCCCTGGCGAGGATCCCAAAACAGGAACGATAAAATCGTAATCCTATTCTGGGGTCACCTCCGGTGGACCAAGCCCGGCCGGTCGTTCCGAACATGCGCCTCCTCCTAGGGCTCACATCAAATAACCTGGGAAAATAAAGAAAAGAAAGTTTACCCGAACCAGCAAAGTAAAAAAAAGGAACATCGCCATTATCGTTACAAAAACATGTCGTGCCACGTAGTTTTATTCTCCTCTTTTGATTTTTACATTTGATTGTCGGTTGCACATTGAAGGAAGAAGGTGTTACTGCTCCATAGGCGGAGCCAAGAAAAAAAAGGGACGGAGGCCTCTGGCCAGCTTACCCGCTGATAAAAACGCGGAAACACAAATGTAACTTTTCTGCTTCCGCAGGTGGCTCGTTGCTGCTTCACTGCTACTCGTACTTCGCGTACGATCTTCGCCGCTGCCGGCCGGTGGCCGTGGATTGCTCGGAGGGATTGCCCTACACGAGAGAGTAACGTTGTGGTGCAGCTATGAAAGCTGCGCTGCTGCTTGTGGTTGCTGCCGGCGTCGACCGCACTCGCGCGCCAAAATGTTTTGTTGGTTATGGCGGCGGCGGCTGCGGCTGCACTAGCGCACACACACACACGTGCAGAATGTGGTTGTCGCTGTTGCTACCCACGCACAAAAAGGCGGTCGCTGTTGTTGCTGATGTTGGTGCGGCTGCACGGGCACACAAACACGCACAAGAATGTGGTTGCTGTTGTTGCCGATGTTGGTGCGGCTGCACTGACACACACACACGATCGAAATGTGGTCACTGGTTGTTGTTGTTGTTGCTGCGGCCGCATAGACACACACTCACGCAAATAAAATGTGCTTGCTGTTGTTGTTGTTGTTGCTGCGGCTGCACCGGCACACCCTCACGCACAGAAAATGTGCTTGATGTTGTTGTTGTTGTTGGTGCGGCTGCACCGGCACACACACACGCACAGAAAATGTTGTCACTGAGAATGTTTGTTGTTGCGGCTGCACGGGCACGCACACTCGCACAGAAATGTGGTTGCTGTTGCTATTTGTTGTTGTGGCTGCACTGTGCACTTGTATGTTGCTGTTCTTATTGTTCTTAGTGTTCGCGCACGCTGATCTCGTGGTTTTGGTTCGCTTGGAAGAAAACTTGTCCGTGTCTGATGCGTTCACTTCGAGGCCCGTCAGAAAAGTAAAGTCGGCTCGCGTGGCGGAAATTCCACCATGTTTTTCTATTAGTTCACAGCTGGAACTAAGTGAGTGATCTCGCTCCAGCGTGAGGTTCACGAGAACGAAATATCGAACGAAAGAACCGCGACTTATTCCGTGCGCTGGTTCTTCGTGAGAACTGAACGTTGTTCGCTCCATGCGACGTTCAAACGAATAAAAGATGCCAAATGAGCGAGCGCGATCCAATGGCTCGCTCATTGGAATAAAAACAAAGAAAATTACTCAAACTAATTGTGGGGCAGCGGAATGCTGCCTCACAATGAAATATTAAATGTTCGTGAAAAACCTTTCTCAGACGAAAGTATCTCGAAGAAAGAATATCACACCTATTCATCATACCAACAGACATTAACCAAATGATGAAATTCGAATTACTATCCAAAATCAAGACTTGTATGTGCTCCCTCACGAGAGCTATCTGAACTTTCAAGGAATCATTAAAAAAGTATCAGCCGATAATGCTGCAACAACAGATGGTGTCATTGCCTCACTTAAAAATAATTGTATGGCATACTTTTTGGATGAAATTAAATATGAAATAAATGGTTGTAGGATTGACAGAACACGGTTCGTACGTGTCACTGCAACCCTTAAAAACTTTCTCTCATTGGCCAACCTTAATAGTCGAACTCTTCTAAATTCTGGATGGAGTGGAGGAAGTGATATCCAAACAAATGCTTATTTTAATTTTTCCGTTCCCCTAAAAAATTTGTTGGGCTTTGCTGAAGACTATAGAAAAGTTCTGTTAAACTGTAAACATGAGCTTGTGCTATTACTAACTAAAAATCTGGATGACGTCTATCACAAAACTAGGGGTGGTCAAACCCATCAATTAGAAATGACAAATATATCTTGGAAAATTCCACATGTAACTCCCAGTGATGTTGCAAAAATAAAAATATATGATATGTGTCCCAACTTTCGCTTCCGTTCCGAAGTTGGGACACATATGTCAACCCCAAGCTGGTTCAGGGAACACATCATGTTTGGAATGTTAAGCTTGCTGCTAATCGAGAACGTCCCCGCTTTGCAATAATAGCCTTCTCACTAAACGGACAACTAATTTCAAACAATTTATCAAACTTGAAAGTGTACTTGAATTCTGATACATATCCCTATGATGATTTGAATGTGGACTTTAATCAAGCACGCATTGCTCACCTGTATGAAATGTATGCAAATTTTCAAACTAGTTACTACAATCGTGAAGCATTTCCACTTTTAACACCAGTTGACTTTAAAACTAAGGCACCCATTGTTGGAATCGACCTCTCATATCAAATTGAAATGGTGAAATCTGGTCCCATTGATGTAAGAATTTCAACTGAATTAAAGGAGCCAAGTCATGAAAATACCCAAGTATATTGTCTTCTCATTCATGAGCGTTTAGTCGAGTACAATCCTTTAAGCGGTTTAGTTCAAAGAGTCGTCCAACAATCTACTTGTAGAAAATGAGTGAAGATAATGTTGCAGTCGATGTTCAAGGATTTTTTGATAATAACAACAAGTTTATTGTGAAGGAAATCGGAATAGCATTTGGTGAAGAATCGAGACTTAATAATCATTTTATTATACGGGCTCCATTTAAATTTAATCAATTAAATAAAAAGTCACGAAAAACTGCTAGCTGGCTTACTAAAAACCACCACAAAATACATTGGAATGATGGCTTCAACTATTTCAATCAAACTCGAAATTATCTGAGGAAAATTACTACAGGAAAAGAGATTCTATGTAAAGGTGTCGACAAGAAACGATTTCTGGAAATCTTTTTAAGAGAACCTCATTTGATTGATGTTGAAGAGCTCGGATGTCCAGCACTAGATACTTTAAAGGGAAACCAGTTTCCGTTTTGTAAACTGCATCGTCATGAGGGAGTTTGTGCACTAAATAATGCCTACAACATTTTCAAATTCTATAAGGATATAATGTAAAATGAAGTCAACATTAATATCATTAACATTTAGAGTTTCAAGGCGAGCACACATCAAAAGTTGAATAATGGAAAAGAACATCAACAACAGCAGCAACAACAACAACAGTAACAACAATGGATCAATTCTTGATGAAATTGATTTTTTTTTCTTCAACACTATGGCGATGAGATATTTGGAGAGCATTTGCAATATCTTCTCATTACAAGGGTTATGTTCATGGATAATGGAGGATGTGATCTTGTCAAATCCAGATATGGTGAACACTTCAAATTCTGTGAATGGGCAGATGACAATGTTGAGATAGGACGAGAGACTTGTGCCTGCACTTTCTATGCTAATCAACAACATGGAGCTAGAAAATTAATTTTATCATATATTAACTTAAGCAAGAGACTTGTGCCTGATCTTTCTACGCCAATGGGGAACATGAATTTGGAAAATTAGCTTCATCATATATTAACTTTAGCAAACGATTATAATATTCAAATAAAAAGCAACAACAACAAACATACACACACTGTTTTTAATGGGCAAGGGTATAAAGGCAGTCTTCATTCTAAACATTTTCAGTTTCAATTTAGCAGACGAATAAGCAACTAGCAAGCAGTCAATAAAGATATCAAGAATGTTGAGTAAACAAATTCAAGTGTTTCTCACTCAATTCAAGGATTTGATATTCATGGAGCACTGTGTGCGACTCGTTGAGTTACAAACTATAATAATGGAAATAGAAGAGCAGGATATGGTGACGTCACGATATGGAACGCACTTGTCATCTTGTTCCTGGTCAAAAGACGATGCAACAAGTGGACCGGAGAGTTGTCGTTGCCTGTTCTTATCCCGCTACAAAACGGAGGCATTGGACATTATGTTACGTTATTATAAAATAGCCGATAGTTTTGTAAATAATACCAAATAAATGAGAACGAATTGGTCCAACAAACTACCATATCTAGTTTTCTTTTTATTAATACAGGGTGGGTTTTCTTGTGAAATACTCGGAGCAGGTTTTCTTGGAAAATACTCGGAGCAGGTTTTCTTACAATCGGGACGCGAGGGTAGACTTTGTGTCTTTCAAAACAAAACAAAACAATACTAACCTGACCCTTGACCCTTGTCCCGTTTACTGACGTCATCAACAGGTTTACAGGTTTTCTTCACTATCGGTATGCGAGGGTAAGTACAAGCCGCGGCGCGCACAGCTCAATGCATGCCCATAATCCTTGTGTCACCCCAGTCTGCTCACACTTTGACATTCTCACGCTCACGCTTAAATACACACACCGCGATCGCACGTGGATCGCACACACCACCCTTATTCTCTCCCCCTAACATAATTGGCACATTAATTAACTCTCACCTGTCAAACTGTCAAAACCTTAACACTTGTTTACGATCGACACACTCCCCTCTCATCCTCACTTGCCCACGCAGGCGCACATAAACACCCCCCTTTACACGATCAACATACCCCCTACCCCTAACACCTGACGACCCTTTATGCTAATTAGCATCTCTAATCCCCTCTCCCACACACCCCTTGACCCTTTGTGCAACCATGCGTCACTAATCCCCCGACCCTAAAATCACTGAACCGTTACCCCCACCTCCAAAACCATGCTGAAACCCGCATTTTACAACTACTGCCGCTGGAATATTTCCGGAGCTGAATTTACGCCTAACATTAAGCTCTTGTAGCGGAAGAGTCCCCTTGACGTAATGAATGTAGTGATTTCTCTGCTGGCTTCGTCCAACTCCAACTGGTGGTATGCATCTTTCAGGTCTAAACGTGCAAAGAACTTTGCATTCTTCAATTTGGTCATGAATGAGTCAAATGTGGGTAAGGGATAATTTTCTCGAAGTATTGCCCTTAGGGCTTCTTCTAGCTTACTCATAACTTTGCCCTCTAGCGCCACTGGGATTCGCCGCCACGGTTGTTGAACTGGCTTAACTCCATGGTCAATGCATAGTTTTACTTTAACGCCTTTCCATTTGGGAAATGGTGGAGTTTCCTCAACGTGATTAATATTCAGTCCAAGGCGAAGAACTTTAAGTTCCATTGCAGTGTCGCGACCCAGCAAAGATTGCCGATTTTGGTGCTTCAAAAACGCATATTAACTCAAGTAATTGTTCAGAAGCGTAGCCACGGAATTGTTTCTGTGAGTGTGACCTGGCGTTAAATATCGTAGCGTTTCCCTTTTGAAGCAGTAACCAGTCTGTATGGCTAATGAGGTTGAATCTTGATCCAGAATCAATTATCAAGGGAATTTTGTGGCCTTCTATTTGACAATCTATAAGTTCTTCCTCATCATCACTTAGTATTTTGAAACAATCGGTGTTTCCCTTTTTCCGTTTTGGCTCAATATCCCCGTCCTCCACACAGCGTACGTCTGTCTGCCGTCTTTTGAAACTCCTATTCCGAGGTTGAGAGAATTGCCCTTTTTGTGTGGTTCTACACTTTTTGGCAAAATGGCCTAGCTTTGAACATTTGTTACATTTAGCTGACCGTGCTGGGCAAGTTAAGTCATCATTAGCGTGGCCTGTTCGTCCACACCTTGAACATTCGTTATTTGGTCTTGCTAAAGCCCCATTTAGACGAGCACTTTTTCACCGACACTTTTTGTCACATTTTGTCAAAAAGCTGTCCGTGTGGCGTAACCACACAAAATTTCAAAGCGTCGGTAGAAAACTAACGCTCACCGAAGGAAGTAGAACACGTTATATTCCATCGGTGAGCGATGGTGAACGACAGGGACAGCTTTTTGTCAAAAAACCGACACTTTTTGTCAAAAAACCGTCCGTTTAAAAGTGAAATAAAAATCCAATTGTGTTTCAAGTGAAAAGTGTCTTTACTTTCTGCAACGCCTCCGCTACAATCATTGGTCCTTCGAGCCGGATATCCTTCCTGACTCGCCCCAGCTAGTTCCTTGGCAAAAAAAAAAGAGATAAGTAATTGCACTCTCATTTTTATTCTTATATGAAAATATACTTGCATGCCGACATACATACATAGCCCGCCATATTATTACATATTCCAATAAAAGGTATATGTATGTATGTCTCCTTCGAATTTGTCCAAAATTGTGTCCAGCATCCGCTTATAAAGTCCAAGTCCGACTATAAAATCCTACAAGAAGAATCATATGGTCAATATTAAATAAATACATTAATTTTCTATTGACATATGTATGTATGTACTTACATGGTCCATTCCCACAGTTTCGTTTTCCATTGCAGCATATACGGCAAATACACCACATAATAATATTTTATCCTAAATATTATTCACAATTTTCTACGATTTTCTCGTTTTGTCCGAGAATAATAATATTTATCCTAAATATTATTGCATTTGTCAAACCTCCTACTCTGCGACATACACACATACGTACTTACATATGACATACACATATTGACATATGTACGTACATATGTAATAGCCTTTTCACACTGAGCAACATCTAACATCTGCCATCAAATTTTCTGATGTGCCTATAGTTTTACCCGTGCCGAAATTTCCCCATCCGTTCCACCATCTCCTACTGATGTTCCTATTTCAAGCGTTTCTAATCGGTTTCGAGCCGATTTTTTTCGAATGCAACACTAGAAATTTTCCATTCGGTACGCAAATGTAAACAATGTCAACTAAAATGAATGGCAAAAACATAAAGAACAAGCAATTTGAAATGGCTGATTCATGTAAGTCAAAAATGTTGCAAAATATTTTATTTATTTTAATTCATTTTTTATGTTTAAAAGCTGAAAAAAAGTCAATCTCCAGCAGGGTCAAGTGGTCCGTGGACCACGAAGAAACCTTAATTGACTTATGGGAAGAAAAAATTACAGAGCTACGAGGAACTAGAAAAAATTCACACATTTATATGGAAATGGCCGAAGTATTGAAGTGTGCCGGCTTTAACGGAATGTGGACGGATGTGCGCACTAAACTGGATAATTTAACCAGAAAGTATAGGTAATGCAGCTAATTGATATAAATTTGAATTATTATTAATATATATATTTCCAGGGCAGAGAAAACCAAAATTGGTCCGAGTGGTGGCACACCATCCTCGTGGGGCCATTATGACAAGATACACATGATTTTGGGCGGCTTGCGGATGCATGATGTGAATGCCGAGCGCTTGAGTACAACAAGTAAGTTTTTATAATTGAAATTATAAATAATTTCTTAATACTTGATTCTTCTTTAGATTTCGTAGAGGTCATGAATGACCCAATAGTGTTCGAACCAGAGACATCCATGTGCAGCACGGACAGCTCCGTAAGCCGTACCTCAGAAGGGTCTTCTGCAAAGCGTTCCCGTATGGACTCACAAGCGGCTTTAATTGAACTGGCTCAGCAGCGCGTAGAAATTCAGCGTGATTATACGCAAAAGCACTTGGAACACTTGGAAAAACAACGCAAAGTTTAAGAGAAATAGCGGACGACAACAAGACCATTATCCAGGACAACAAGTATATCGTGGAAGAAAACAAGAGCTTTCAAAAAGAATTCATGGACTTCCTACGTTCCAAAAAATAAAAAAAGTGGGAAAGGCTATAGTCGAGATCCCGACTATAGGATACCCGTTACTTATTTAAATAAATATATTAGTCCGGTATATTATACAATTTTTTTTTATAAATATTTGAATTTCAACGAAACGTTTTACTGCAAACTGTCGCATCGTTACAGTTGGCAACGTAAAGAGAGCAAAGTGTTGCAGTATATGATAAAAGTCTCTTCTTATTAAATGCAGCTCAGCCGATCAGATGTTTTGTGAGATCACAAGAAGCCGCATGCCTTTGAAAAATCTCTTTAAACTCTCTTTCAAATTTTAATAACGGATAGGTTGGACTATTATAGATTATCAAAAATCCGAAAAATCTGTATTTGAAAATGGCAAACTGGAACACTGCAGAAGATAAGTTCCTACTATTAGAATAATTGCGACCACTATTACAAAGGCTAATGTTTTCTAAAAGTTCTGTTTTAATAAAAACGAGAATACCTCTTTTTGGTCGAACTCTGTTGGCTAGGGATGGGCAATCTACGTTTGAGTATGTGGAAGCCTCAACAAAGCACAGAATTGAAGCATTAACTGATCGGCACACACATCGTTAATGTGACAGTGCAAACTTTCCGTGTTATGGAAAAAAATATTCAAATTGGAAGCATTAAATAAACAGTTGAAGTGCGTATGAAGTAATTTAGAGGTACGTAATTCTCCAAGCTCTTTTTCTGAAGCGGATTGCTGATCAGATCTTGGAGGATTGAATTGTCCAACTATAAATAGACCGGCGGCACTTGTCGCCTTTGCGCCTTATAATTCTCAACTGGTTCAAGTGTCTCAAAAGTGACATTAGGCTTGGATCGCTGGTCAAGTCTACACATTGGTACTAATGATATAGATGGGCATCTCTTTTGGATCAGCTGTATACCGAGCCACGCTCCTTGCATTGTGCAAGTGCTTTGGGGGTTCTTGTATGTTGATATATGTACTATCATATCGAAATTAATCAGACCTCGAGTCTGTCAAAACTCACCTACAACCAAGTAGAAAGGCCACTAACCAACATTCAACAGATTAACATGCATACGTATAACTTTTCAAGCTAGCAACTTCTTCAGGTTTAAAATTGTGCAAAGCTTATGTATTGAGACAACTCCTTCAAATTAACCACTGTGCAATGTTGTTATTATTGTTATAGCTTTCCCAAATATTGTCTTAAAACCATTTTTTCAGATAGACCCTTTAGAAATGCCTTTTTCTTAATTTTCAATAGCAACTCCTCCAGGTTAACAACTATGCAGCTCTTATATCTCGAACATGTTACAATGCCCTATGAAATATAAATACGGCTATTTCAATTACCATAAACTATTAGTGTATGAGTTTAAATATGAGTAATAAATATGTTTCAAGCTTGCCTAAAACTTAAATCAGTCATTACCATTGTTCTATTTGTCCAATCTTGTTGCGATTTTGGAGGATGATAGTAATTAACAGTATTTAACGAAAACTACAAAAAAAACATTATGTCTTAAAATCCGTGCGAATGGTGGTTTTTCGCAATTTGCGAAGGCGGAAAGGGGCGTGGCATAATTTTGAAACAAACTTGATCTGCGTGGGGTTTATAGAAATCTGTGTGCCAAATTTGGTTGCGCTAGCTCTTATAGTCTCTGAGATCTAGGCGCTCACAGGGGACGGACAGACGGACATGGCTATATCGACTGTGGATGCTGATCAAGAATATATATACTTATAGGTGGGATGCTTCCTTCTCCCTGTTACATACATTGCACAATACAATATCCCCTTTTACTTATTTTTATAAGTAACGGGTATAGAATATACAAATATATTGGTTGCATTAATTTATTTTTATATATTGCAGAGATAATCTGCAATTGCAGATCTAATTTCCTCCGCAGGTCTACTATAATCGGTAGAGGTGTTGCTGTGATGCGGCTGCTCCTTATCGTTCTCGCCCAGTGCTGCTTTCCATGCTTCATCAATGGCGCTGTTGTGCACATTTAAAATATTGTGCAACACACAGCAGGCCATGATGATCACAGCGTTTTTCTTAGGGTGGCTGTGCAGCCCCATTCCAACGCGCCGGAATCTTGCCTTCAGGTGACCAAACGCATTCTCCACAACTCTTCTGGATTTAGACAAGTTATAGTTATATGTTTTCTTCTTAATCGTCTGGTCTGTTGAGTACGGATAGGGCTTCATTAGATTCCGTGAGAATCTAAACGCTGAGTCCCCGATCAGCAATACCGGTACGTCGACTCCACATATTTTCTTCGATTTGCTCTCTAGCAACGGACACGAGCTCAGCATATTGCTGAGTGACGAGCTCTGGAAAATGTAGGAGTCGTTGCAACGACCCGGGGCGCCGATGTCAACGTACTGGAATCTGTAACTAAAATGCAATCGAATTAGCGAAATTTTCAAAAAATGTTTGAGTAATTATTTAATAACTTACCGGTAATCTACCATAGCAAAGAGCACAACAGAGAACCACCCCTTGTAATTGTGGTGATCGACCGCCTCTGCTGAAGGTGGATCAATTTGAATGTGACACCCATCTACGTATTTAAAGAATTGTATTATTAGAACATGAACTTTGAAGGCCTTTGTTTTATGCTTACCAATTGCGCCGAGACACTGGGGAAACCCGATGGCTTCAAAACCCTGCACACATTCGTCAATGTAGGAGTCAGTCAGAAAGTTGGGCGTCAGGTACTCGTCCGTGAACTCTAGAGCAAGAGCCCTGCAAAATTCATGTAGAATATTGCAGACACTGTTCGACGAGACCCCGAACATGCTGCCAATCACTCGGTACTCCGCCGCTGAGCCCAGAGTGTACAGGGCAATCGCAATTCTTTTTTCCAGCGGAATGGCGTTCCTGAAGTTGGTGTCCTTCTTTTTTAAAACTTCAAGTCGGCTTACCAGCAAGGCAAACGTTGGTCTCTCCATTCTAAAACTTTCTTTAAAAAAGCGCTCATCATTTGCTGGTATGTCCCTTTCCCAAAACACGCCAAATCTATTCTAAAATTTTGGAAAAAAAAAGAAAAATCTGTTGAATTAGTTTGCATTTGTTCGCTATTAAATATTTAAGCTTCCAAACACTCCGTGGAATACCAAGATTCGACACCTCCAACAAGTCGACATCGTCGTCTTCAACGCTGAGCTCTGTCTCCAATGCCACCATTATCCGATTCACTATATTATTGTTGCGTGCTAATCTGTCCGTCAATTCCTGTCTGCGGTGGGATATGCTCTCGCGAGCAACCACAAACGCTGTCAATTTTTCATCAACATTCATGTTAAATTGAAGAGTAAAATTTTACAATTTTGTTTACAAGCTTTCGACGTGAAGTGACAAATTGATGTTAGATGTTAGATGTTGGCTATGTGAATCGGTGTTTCACATCTACCATCATTCCCATGCGTTCCCCGTAGATGTGCTCAGTGCAATTAGCCTATAAAGCAAGCACCTTCGGTTCAGAGAACTAGCGCATGGAAATAAGTCGCGTTCTCGTCAGTAGTGATGTAAAAAAACATCGATGCATCGAGCATCGATGTTTCTTCAGCGATGTTTCTCGATGTTTTCCGATGTTTTTGTTGATGCTGATTTATAGATGTTGCATGGCGATGAATCGATGTTTTGCAAAACATCGGCTGCCGCACTTTCATCACGCCATTTTTGCCGCTCTGACAATGAGTTTGTAGTAATTTGGGCAGTGTTTGCTATGCCTAAGTGAGTAAATTGGTCAGAGATACTATAGCTACAAGAAGGCTTACATATGTCTTCTCAAAGTTCTCATCAGAAAGACCTCTTGTAGTTTGTGCTTATACTTTTAAGATAAAAACTGTTTAAAACTTTAAAACTGCTATAAAAGCATTCGTTTTTAAGAGAAAATGAGCTTCATTAATCTAAGAAACTCTATTTTTCTTCTAAAAATAGTATGGCTTTCAAGCATTAGACATACATCGATGCATCGATGTTTCGACCCGATGTATCAACTAACATCGATGTTAAATTTTGAAAACACCGATGAGCATCGACATCGATGTTTCCACTCAAATTTACATCACTACTTGTCAGCCGATATTTTTAGCTCTAAGGCTGCGCGCACACTGGGAGCTGAAAGCGGAGCTTACAGCTGAGCTTATAGACGAGCGGATAATTTCAGATCTTATCAGCGAGCAGATATTATTAGGCCGCGCACACAGAAAGCTGATGCTGATGCTCACTCTGTCGTTTGTCACTCTTTGTTGTTCAACCAATATATGTAGCTTCCAAGCAGCAGCAGCAGCAACTTTTTCTCATTTCAAAACAAATTTAGTAAATTTAATGTGCTTATACTACAATTTATGAATATGCATGTTTATACTGTAATTTTTATTAAAACACAAATACCCATACATAAGAACATATATGCCTTGCAAATTGCTGCGTTATAACTAAATTTATATTTGTGCGATTATATATGTATGTTACATACATATTGTATTTAGCGGGTGGGTTTTGAACAATTTTACTAAATTATGTTTCGCAATTCATTTCAAATAACAATGAATAAGCTCAGCTCAGCCGCTGAATAAACAAACATGTTTGATCGATCAAACAGAGAGGAGCGTAGCTTACAGCTGATCGAATCTGCTAAGCTCTCAGTGTGCGCGCTTTCATACAAGCAGTGTGTTTGTTTTATCGGGAGGATAAGCTCGCGAATAAGCTCCGCTGTAAGCTCCGCTTTCAGCTCCCAATGTGCGCGCAGAATTAAGAAGTCTTTAAAAACTGCAGTTTTCCCTGCACAACCACGGGATTTGCCATCAGCATTAGTTCTCGCTCGAGAAGCAGAGACTACACAGTGGCACTTTTGTAGCGAAAAACATTAAGAATTACAGCTGAAAGTTCAGCGGTGCTGTGCAGCCACTTTATGTAAAGTTCTAATTCGCTTTTTCATTAGCGTGACCAGGGTAATTCGGTATACGCTGCCGGAAGATTTGGCGGAAGCTTCCTTCTTAGAAAGAAAGTCGTTCCACATATCATCAAATCGAGTCTAAGAAGGACTTCAAAAACTGACGGAAAAGTTATTTTTTCTTTGACATATTTTGTTACTTGCTTTCTAAAAATAAAACAAAAATATTTTAAATGTTGAGTTTAACTGTCATTACTCTAAGCTAAATTCGGTAATGGGGTCGGTAATGGGCTCTAGCTTTAAAATCTCGGAGAGCTTTGTCAAACGGAATTAGATACCACTACTGTTGAAAAAAAATGTTTTTTAACATAATTTTACACTAAAGATATTTAAAAAATTTTTTAAATAAAAAAAAAATAATAATAAAAATAAAATTTTGTTTTTCCTATTTTTTTTAATTTTTGAATGATGAAAAAACCGAACTTTATCGTTTTTACGCCCATTCGGATGCCACGCCCACTTATTTTTTTTGTCAAAATTTTTTTTTAAATGTCAAGAATATATATATCAAATTTCAGACCGATATCTTACTTCGTTAGAAAGTTACAGACTTTTGCCTCTTATTTCCTTAAAAGCCATTGGTCATGGCTTGCTCGGCTAATTTCAACGAATTAAAAAATAATGGTTTGGTTAATTGAAAAAAAAAAATTATTTATAAAATTGGTTGTAAAAAGATGAATCAGAAAAGGACCCAACATTTTTGGAAAATGTGCTTTTTTTTTTTTTTAACCTTAAATACCTCAAAATACTTTAAAATACCATAGCCTGAAATCTTCATGCTTCTCGGCGGAGGCTAGGAATTGATTTTAGACATATAGTTTCTTCCCGAAAATATCTTAGAATTCATCGTAGATTACGATTCTGGTGGACGATTACCACGTTTTTTTCGTCCCGAACAAATTGACCCGCCCTAATGTACATATTAACGAAACAATTTTCTTAAATATTCAGTTTAAATACAAAATTTTATAAATTTTAATTTTATAAATAATACTTTAATTTACAAAATTGATAATTATAAATAAATAAATTAAATTAAATAAGTTAATTAATAAATAATAATAATAATAAAATAATAATAAATTAAAAAAATAAAATAAAATAAAATTAAATAAAATAAATTAAAATAATAAATTAAATTAAAAAAATTAATTATAATAGTATTTTAAAATTAATAGTAATTATTAAGTAATAATAAATTTTAATTAAAGTAATCTACAAATATTTCTCTTATTTCCTTAGCTTCATTTCCCGATCTGTTGTTCTTTCTTGATTTATTTGTATTATTTTCTGTATTATTTTGTTCTTCGTCTTCAAACGTGTACACTCCCCGAAATTTAATTAAAGGCACCTTATTTTTGCATTAAAAAATATTGATTGACAATAACGGTACCTTAAATTCGTCATCAAGTGTGGTCATTAGAGTGCATCGATTTTTTTCACAAAAAATGGTAACCCATTTTCGTAATCTGTGGTCAATTCTAAGATGTTTTCACGAAGAAACCATAGTTCTAAAATGAATTCCTGGTCCGCGCTTTTTGAGTTGAAAATTCATTTTTTTGAACATTTATATCTTGGGTGTTTACGAACCGATCCTGACAAACTTGGTGTCAATACTCTTGTTAGGACCAGGACTTTTAAAACTCCACAAAATCAAAGGACGAAATGTCCTTTAAGCATAATTTTCATCCTTGGAACGATGATTTCCCGGTTCGATTATGTCAAGATATATCCTAAAAAATTAGTCATAATTTAATATAATTTTGGCCTAAAGGACATTTTTATCGACCTTGAACTTTAATTTTTATTAACAGAAAATTTA